>CAXHLB010000169.1:0-47378 GCA_964017235.1 Sabellastarte sp. h YS-2021
CCTTCTCACTGTTTGTATACACCTCTTGATCTATTCTCTCCATCTTTTGTTTAACTTTAACAAAAAGGGTACTTTCCGTGAGAAGACTATACGAAACTCATTCCTAAATGTACCAATATGGCATTCGTCATTACCACCTTTGCCTGCATCATGTACTACTCCAAATTACAATCATTCCAGGCTTTCAGAAAAAAAAATCCAACTCTAAGCTTTGTTTGCTTGGGCTGAAAGGCGGCCCTGTAATATGTTTCCTTAAACGAAATGCTTTTCCATACACAAAAAACAAGCGTGAAAAACGATTGGGTTTGGCATCTTAAAAATACTGGATCACTTTTAGATAATTCGTGTGCGTTATCTCTTTATATTTTCGTTTCAGTCTTATTTGTATACTCTTTATAAACTCTCGATGTAGTGACGTCCAAAGTGATATTCTATTTTAAACCTTCATTGTGATAGTTTTTAAGGAAACCTCTCTTTTCAGTTATAGTTTAACTTAGACGTTTTTCAGTTCCAAGTAGTATATTTCCACACATTATAACACAAACACCTCTCATTTTTTTCTGTTAACAAGTTTGCATCCATTCTCATAATTAGCCTCACGGTGAGGTCAGTGTTGTTTGAGACGCATGAGAATCAAACCTCTGTCCTTCATTGGAGTTAGTTTGAACATAACTCTAGTCCGTTTTTCATTTATTTTTCCCTTTTTAATAATTAAAGAAATACTTTTTTACTCTAAATGTTTTGCACTTACAATAATCTAACGCAAACTAAATAACAAAAAGAATCTATTTTTTCTAAAAAGAAAATGATATTATGTCCAAAGTTTATATATATTCAAACATAGAGAGCGGCGGCGTAGATACACACAAAAGATAGACTTTTGCCTATCGGTAGATGCTGATATTACCACAAAAGTCCCTTTTATGTTGACCTAAAACATAGAAAGAAAGATCTGTTCAAAGGTAACTGCATAGGTGTTGTGTTATATACTTTTTTAGTTTGTCGACTTATAAAATAATTCCGTTACATCTGAAGAATCTTCCTTTCATTTCCATCTGTCTTTAAGTTATATTTGTAGGATATCACTGTAAAAAGGCAATAAAATTTCCGTCTTATAAATAGGAAAAAAGTAAACAAAAAAAAGTTTCTTTCATTATGTTTGCTTTCTAATATGTTAAGATGCCAGATCTTACCTACAAACTGTAGAGAATGTGCTGGAGTTTTGAAGAATATATTTGTAAAGAATTCAAGGTAGCATCGATCGTTAAGAACTGTTGTCATCTAAGCTAAGAAATGAGGGGAAAACGAGGGATTTTGCGCGGCTTTTGCTCTATACGTGAAAAGAGTCGAGGTTGGTCAAAATGGCAGAAGGGGAGATATTTAAAAACTTCGAACCGGACACTAAGTATAATCTTCGGCATCCCGGACATTTCGTCACGCATGGACGTTCTACTATGAACAAGGGCACACTGTATTATGTACAATTTATATATATCTATAGTCTTGTAAGGTTTTCGGCCAGTGACGCTTTTGGACGTGTCATCAACCGCTACTACTTCACTCCCGTTGTTCCATCATATAACCCTCTACTACTACTATCTTCAGTGCAACAGTATATATTATACATTCACATATACTACTACACCCACACCGGAATAGCTGTTGTAAACTTTAGAGACGCTTGACCACGAAAAGCAAAACCAGAGTGCCACTCAATTGGTTTGCAATTTTCGGTCGTGGGTTCGAATCCCACCAAAACCAAAATTTTTTTTTCTTAGAATTGATCTAAACTTGGCCAAACTTTCCACAAGATTAAAGGTGAAAGCATGCTGCCAAAAAAATCGGCGGAAAACAGAGTAAAAGCCTGATTTTTACATTAATTCGATTCTGCTGTCTCTCGCTTGTTTTCCGCGAATTCTATTTATATACATGGCTTTGCTTTCTCAATTGGCTATCACATGCAAATTTTGGGTCAATTCTGAGGGGAAAAAAATTAAATTGTATCGGGAATCGAACCTGTGACCAAAAATTTCAAACCAATTGAGTGACATTCTGGTTTTGCTTTTCATAGTCAAGCGTCTCTAAACTTTACAACAGCTATTCCGGTGTGGCTGTACATGTTATCCCTTTCGCATGTTGATCATCAACAACTGACACAAACACTCACAAATAAGAAGCACACACACATATAAACACTCATTGAAATAGCGTACTACTATCAGCCAACATCATCTTGCATTCCAAGAATTCTTGTTGCTTTTCTTGGGGTTTATATTTTTATTATATGCACCGATTATACATACATTATATAACGTACTACCAACAATTATAACTGCAAATACTAACGAATGCACTACTACCATCTCAACCATCATTTGATAATTTTGTGTGCAAGTGTGTGAGCTTATTTATTGTTTAAGGTATGCATTTGTAGATTACATATATACGTTAGAGAAAGCTGAATCTATCTCATTGGGCATGGAAGATTTTCCAAACTCAAAGGTTGTCTGCCTGATTTTAATGTCTTCCATTGTACCTGCTGAGTGATCATCTCTTTTTGTGATTGCCTTTTCATTATAGTAACTGCTACTACTACGAAAAAAGATCAATATTATCAGTACAGAAATAGTACCATCATTATTCATTCATGATTCCACTATAAGCAAGAGAGAATTCTTGGTGAAGCAAGTCTACAGCCGTGTTCTTTTTTTTCTGTTGTTTTTCTTGTTGTCACTGTTCCATGGTAATTCATTTACTATAAAAATAGTTGTTCTTTCTTTTCCCCAATACATACACGGTATATATATATTTTTATATATATTCTTACTACTATTTTTATGCTCTTGTTGCTTCGATGTTTTAGAATATGTCTATACGTATTTTAATTCGATTATTTCATTTTTCTTAACTGAGGTTTTTATAAAGAAGAAAACAAGAAAAATTGTTATATATAGGGTATAGCTTTTTTTAATTTTTTTCAGAAAACGTTAGCCTTAAAATAGGTGTAAACCCGCATATAGCAGTGCATGTGTGCCAAGAGTATAGTATATATTTTTTTCAAGAACACATTTCCCCATTTATTTATATATAATACGTATATATTTAAAACAAGATTAAGGTGAAGGCAGTGCATGAGCCAGTTCCTACTATCTTTTCATTGTTTAGCTGTCGTTTTGTGATCTTTATTTCTTTTGATGTGGTGGGGCTTACTTGGCAGTTATTAGAGTGGAAAAGGCATCAACGGATCGAGGGACACACAACACAGGCGCTCTGTTGAGGAAGAAAAAAGGCGTCAATTCATGAAACGATTCGAGAAATCCGAACAGAATCTATTCAAGGTGGTCCTCACCATCAAGTTATTATATTGTCGATGTAAAGTGTGTTTTATTTAGATACCAAATGACAGTAACTCCTCCTACACTATGTAGTATAGTAGATAAATGTTGTTTACCATTAGTGTGCCACAGCGTGTTCTAAAATTATCTGTGTTTGTCTTGCTTTATCTAATTTTTTCTCCCTTTCCGATTGTTTGAGAAGGGAAAATGACCAGCTGCAACTATTCCTACAGTTATAAGCCTCAGAGATATGCAATCTGTATCTTAAGACATTAACCTTTCAGGCAAAAAAGCAAGATCTTGCCTTGAAACTTATATCCCCTCAAAATAGGGACATTTGTTTGGCTGTACTTTTTTAAAGTTTGATCTTAACATGCAATACTCATGTAAGCTTTCCTGTAAGCAAGTGGAGAAAGCAGATTGTAACATAATTAAGAAACTAGAAACCCAATTATTGACGTGAATGAAACATTCTTAGGGGGATTGAGTTTCAAGTCATTTGACCGCAGTAGTTCCTATGGCTCATTACACGCCTTAAAGATACAAAAGCTGGTCCTTTTTTCCTCTTATCGACTTTTTCCATCAATATATACACTGTTGCACTTTTTGTAAAAATGTACTTCTGAGAGGGGAAAATATTTTCGTTTTTCCGTCTTCTAGCTAAATTTGTAGCGGTGACTTAATAGAACTAAAGATGTGACGTTGTTCTTCTAATAATAAAGACACAATCAGCGAAAGAAATATGATGAGAAGCACGTTTATTGTTGTTAGACAGCAGCCCGCAAGTTGTAGACAATCTACTACTACTCTTACATACAATTTATCATACAAAATATCGCTTTGATCTTCAAAAAAGAACTACTGTTTTCGAGTAGCTGTTTGTGTCTTTTATCTTCACAATCTATTCAATAGGTGAATCCTTGAAACGGCCAGCTCTCCTTGAATCCATGTCAGACATAACAGACATTGATGAAGGGGCAGTGCAGCCTAACCATCGACATGTACCACACGGTGGTGGCGGCGTTGGAGGCGGGTCGATCAGCGGTGGTGGTGGCGGAGTACCCGGTAACGCTGGAAGCCATAGACCAACTGAACAACAGCTCCAATATTTACACCACAACTGTAATCCGCGACACAACAATAGTGTCAACGCGATGAGCATAGAGACTGATGTTTGACAGAATGGTAATTAAATATGAGCACTCCCATGGGAGTTTCTGGTTAATTGCTGAATGAAATTTTCATTTTCCCTTTGATCTTTGTTCAGCTAGGGAACCATCTATGTACATACATATGTGCCACTAGTAGTACATGCTCTGAATGCTGTTTTTCATTTAATTTCAGGCCCCCTTTGAAACTGAGAAACCAAAAAATGCAACTGTTTTGTTAAATAGTACCATCAATGAAGACATGATGAGCACCATTCTTATAAAAGTGTGATTATTATATAGAAAAAAGAAATATCTGAGCTGCGGGTCATAGACACTCTCAACAATTTGGACATGACTGGTGGTTCGCTCTGAAGATAGACCCTCTCTTGTTTCCTCATCATGAGCCTGCGTTTAAGCAAAGTGACAATGAAATTGTAATGTTTTTGGAGGCGTGCTGGTTGCTCATTTGTCAAACCATTTTGTTAAGTTTTGCTTGTGGCCTCACACCAAGATATATATTCTGCTGCAAAAAATACTATACTTCGTGCCAAGTCCCCAAAATACAACTGAAAAAATGAGAAGAAATAGTGAAGGAAATTGTTGAAGACCCAACTCGCCGAAAAATACCCATAATACTTCAAAGAAAGGCCCTCTATCTCCCAGACATATATATATATATACACACACACATATATATACATCATAGCTCCATTCTTATGTGTCGAATTCATTTAGTTCTTGTGAGGCTGTTTCAAACAATCAAGACAGTTTTAAAAAAAATAGTTGGATTTTTCTACCTCCGTGACCACATTGGATAATCATGTTTTTCTCCAAATAAAAACTTGGCATCAGCAGTATAAAAAAAAGCAGTTGCGACGACGCAACTCTGATTGCGATCAACTCTCGAAACCTCCCCCCAAGAGACACCAGTGACTTGTTGAACGTTCTCAGTGATTCTCTCTCTCCTGTTATAAACACAACATTTACCTGCTGAACCACAAAGAAAAGACAAGATGGCAAAAAAATACTGTCTGTTGAAAACCCCGAAAAAAGCAGCATAAGAAAAAACTTAAAGCCAATTAAAAGTCAGTTAACTATCTTAAAAAACTAAAAATGAAAAGCTATATAAAATGTTTTGTTAAAACTCCTTTTGTTCATGAATGGTTTATCCTTTCCTCGTTTATTCTTTTCTTAATTCCTTGGGAAGACACAAAAACTGACACAACTCCATTAAAAAAGTTTCATTTCCAAAAAGACAATTCTTCCCTGCTTCAAAGTTGTTAAAAAGTCGAGGTATACATGAAATATATATTATAGAAGATATGTATTTGCATGAAAGAATGCGTCTCAATATTGTACACACCCTTCGTATTGACTTCTGCACCCAACAAAAGAATAAGAGACACTCCGAAAGGACTTGGTTTAGGACATAATTTTCCAATCGTGTTATTCAGACGAAACCAGTTGGATCAGACACGCCTCAGGGCCAATTAGGACGTGGTTGGATTGGAAACGTATTGGTCAATCTCTCGATTGGAAGTCGTGCTAGATCACCATCAAAAACAGCCTTGGGCTTCTCCATCCACTGTGTTTAATGAAAACAAGTCCTTCTGAGCGAATCTTACCTAAATTAAGTTTTCAGTTGCTCTTCATCCATCTTCACCCAGAAACAAGGGCACTTAACTTTACGCAAAGTTTTTTACTCTTTTTGTTGGCTCCAAGGTTCCATTTCACAAATTCCCATTCAAACACTAATACAAGTACCATGATTAAGCCATAAATTGTTATTGAACACAGGCCGCAAATCCATTCACGGTTGACTGTCAGTTTTTTTGGTTGAGGTACTTATTAACAATCGACTTAACCGGTAAAGATGGCGTCACTTTTTAGCGTGAAAGTGTGCCAGTCAAGCTGGAGTTTGAGAATGTTTCAGCGTCGTAAACTCAGCATAAACTTTGAAACAACACAAATATCGTCCTTTGGTTTGAAATCGCTTAAAACTTCGACACCAATCGACCGGAACTTCCGCTTCCTACTATCCGGAACCGCTTCTCCGCTACCTACTATATCAGGTATCGACCAGCACCTGTTTGATTGGTAATTATCCTAAGGATTGTTAGCTTTCTGTGAGAAGATGGTAGACATTTCAAGCAATAGTGAACTTAACATAGGGTGGTGTGTCGATTGCCTTCGACTTTTGTATCATTAAAAAGAACGGAAGTTTTCATACTTTTAGTCACGCAACCTTGACACAGTGCCGTACAATTACAATCTGGCATTGTTATTTTTTATTGTTGCTCGGAGAAATCTTTAAAAGCCGGTTTGCAAGTTGGGTTAACGTAACCTGAAATTAGGTAAAAAAATTGCAAAGTGTCTACTAAATCGCATTTGCAACCACACCGGCTAGACATTGAGAATGGCAAAAATATTTGTCGTCTTTGCCAGGTCCTAATCAGGTTTTAAGTAAAAAAAACATTTAAACAGGTTAAAAAAAGGGCGATACGTACAAGGTTTGCCCACTTGTAAATGATTGCACCAAACAGCCGTCACTCATCTTGTCGACCACAACGGCAAACCCTGTGGAAATGAATCTTTAGGGATCGCACATTTCTAAGACTATAAAGCAATTTTAGTCCATTGTTTGAACATTGACGGTGAGTAAATTCGGATTAATTCCTAGATTAATGTTGTTGATGCTAAGCAAAGGGTTGTTAACATGTTTATTCAGTGCACCACTGCAGTAAATGTATCGTTTTATTACGTAAGTGGACCAACCTGTCATAAATAATCCTTGTTTCTTAACACAATGTTGACCGTCTCGGATGCAAATGCATAGAAACAAAAAGGGATGGAAATGAGACAGAATGTACTAGAACCAGTTTCAATTCAGAGCAAGTTTTTCTTTTCTGAAATTGACTGTCAAGAATTAACAAAGAAACATCAACCATAAGGGTATAGTAGAATAATAATTCCTGGAGTTAAATCGTGCATAATACGTCTCCCTATCTGTAACAAAACAACAGACACTTAATCTTTGGTTTTTATCAGGCTTGAAAATCCATTCGTCTTGGGTTTTTTGGGGAGAGAAAGAGGTGAGAAACCACAACCTGTGGCCATCGTGCGCGGCGTGTTGTGTTGGAGATAAGTGTTCTCCATAGGCACAACAAAAAAATTGTATCCATGGTCCACATTTTATCTGTTATCAGACAACATTTTACAAAAACACAAGGCGCCAACACTTTACAGGCTTAGGTGGAGTAATCACTCTCCGTTCAGAACTTGGCCAACAATAAAGAACAATGAGCGCCATCTACGTCGTTCAGAAACACCTTTCAGTGCAAGCCACCAATTATCTGCATGCTTGTTGTTGTAGTGGTGTTGTTATCAGCTCGACATTAAAGCCACGCCATTTTTTCTCCCTCGGAAAATTGAAAAGAAATCATCATTTTTTCTTCTCAGAAATCAATATTTTCATAATCAGCATCCTTCTTTTGGCTAATTTAATGCTTGTTACGGATATCAGAGCGTAAAATTGATGTTGTAACCAAGACATGAACTTTGAGAGTCACGAACCACCATTTTTGGTTTGATGGACAGATACGTTGCAAACTCGACATTTTCGATTTAGTTCTGAGCGTGAAGAACCCTTTTTTGGGTCATCTTTTTAAGAACGTTTTAATGTGACCGGTAGCGTTACTGCCTGGGGAATCCTCCTTGATGCGGCTTATGGTCAAAAAGGTCTCTTCAGAAGAGAAGCCATTAGGGGGGAAAACCTTTTGTGAGATGGATTCTTAAAACTTAATTACCATTCACTAATGGTAATATCCCATTGGCAAGAGTTCATGAATACTTTGAATTCGTTATGAGGCTGGCAGGTAGCAGCAGCATAGAAGTATAGTAGCAGTTGTTGCTGTAATAAATCACTTCCAAAAACAAAACAAAAAAAGCTATGAATACCGTTTGACATAAGAGACTTCGTTCAAACTGCTACTAATGAATGGTCAGAAGAGAAACAAGGAGGGTTTGAATTGAAATTTATTGGAAGTTTAAAGCCATCATTTAGCAACTCCCTTACATGCAGTTTGTTGTTGTAATTCCCTTCTTCAGTGTCGGCTTTTCCTCCATTAAAGTGAGCCCCAAACCCCCTCGTTTTCCCGGAATTTTAATGATGTAAAAGCACATGTTGATGGTGAATTAGGTCACACATTCACTTGATTGTGATTGACAAATTGCCCAGTCATGACCCGAAACAGCCTATTCTGGAGGCTAAATCAAGGATGCATACATGATTATGTGTTTATTCGATTATTGTCATGAATAATGCATAAGGAAGGAGTGATTAAATCTTCGGGCAAATGATTTTTTGTTTTGCGAAGGATTTTTTCGCCATTAAAAACACCATGTTTTCTGACATTGCTTTGATCGATCACTTTTACAAGAAGTTTTTAATGATTTAATCACTCGTAATTAAACAACAAAACGTTTTCTGTGTTCGACAAGAATTGCACTTTTGTGCTTGACCACAAGAATGTCTACTGCACATTGAAAAAAGACTGTTTTGATAGGGATTTAATCCTGCGTGTCCAAAGAGGAAATTCCGATATCAGCTGAGAGAGAGTGGTTATTTTAGCAGGAAAAAATATGGACCAATCTTGTTCAAAAATGTGTTTTTGAGTGGATGGAATGCGTGGCATTTTTTGTCCCACACTTGTCCCCATTTAACAGAAAAATGTGTATATTTTATCAGAATACTTCTAAAATTAGTTTATGCAACATTTCCCTCGTTCCATAAAAAATTGTTGTTGTTGCAGTTCCGTCACATCACTGCGTTTTACGACAACTCCTGAAAAAAAATATTTATTTTTTGCAAAAAAATATATATGTACATAAAAGTCCCAAACCCTCTCATTTCGTGACACAATGACACAGAGCGGTTGCATTCTATCTCTGTCTGTTGCCAAATGACAGACAAAGAAGATAATGAGAAATTTGTTGGTTTTTGGTTTTTTGTTATAAACAGAAACTACCGCAAACCCTAAAATTATTTGTCACAAAATTGTACGCTTCAGATGACTGTTTCACAACGCAAATTGCCCGCTACTTGGAAAGTATACAGAATTAAAACGACTCTTAAAAGAAACAGCTTTTGGCATGAATATCCGTTGAACGTTTGTGTTCAACGTGTTTTCGATGACAATTTGATGATGTATAGCACTCCGGTCAGCACACAAACAGTGCGTGAGAATGAAGTTAGATTCCTGATGTTTTCCAATTCAAAATGTAATAATAAAAAGTCGGGTAAACGACCTTATTTTTTTTCAATTCTCTCGCGTCAATAACTTTACAAAAACAATTTTTCATAATCAACTGCATTTCCTCTTTTTTAACGGGGATTAAAGGTTTTTTTCGTGAAAACGAAGCTCCTGCTTACTTGTATCATCCCAATAATAAACAGTGATCAGTTTAGTAGATAAGACAGTGTTTGGTGGTCATGTTTTACCTGTTCATTCAGTCATCTGTGGTCAGTACTATAATGAAATCAGCGGGATGGGTCGTTTCATCTACAGGACACATGGTATAAAGGAAGCGAGTAATTGAGCTCTGCACTGATTGGGAGTGAAATTAGTCTCTGTTATTGCCATTTCGATTGGCAAAGAGGAGGGGGTGTCCCGCCATCCCTTTTCAAATCATCATCGGCCGAACAGCGGTTTTTTAACACTGATCTCTAAGTGTGTAATTTTCTGATTACACTCTCTCTGTATGGCTGCAGTGGGAAGGGTTGTTGCCGATGATAATTTATTGTGCGACGACCGTTGACTATTTTGTTTTTAAAACCAGGTGGTACGAAATGGTTGCAAGCTTTAAAATGCCAAAGTTTAGCAATGTCACAGCGGTGAAGGTTGATTGCAAAGTTCATAGAATCGTTCATTCTCAAGTGCATGCATATTCAGATGTATGGCACAATGGTACAGCCTTTGCTTTAAGACCTTGGACTATGGAAGCAAAGAAAAGTCTTTGCTGCTTTGCTGAACTCGTTACATTCATAATATTTTTCCTCTGTTAACGTCCGGTTAAGACAGTGAATGCAACTCACGGGAAGTCCGTCGTTTGGAACAACCTATAATTCTGTAAGCCTTGGTTAAGCAGGGGGGATTTTTTTCATGTCTTGCAATTTGAAAATCGATTTCTTTTCGTCGGCTCCAGTTTCCAGGTGTCAAACATGGAGCAGGCAAATCCAATTTTAAACTGATTACCAACCATCTGTTTCATGTCACCTGCACAAGGATATAGACCCATCTGACTGACCGTTCCATCGGATGTTCGTAATCCTATACCTCCTCTGATTCAATTACGTGAGAAAGGAAATGTGTGTTGCGGTGTGCTTTCCCAGAAAAAAACCTGAAAACCCATTGTCTGAAAATTATCCTCCTTTATTCAATTAGACTTCCTTTTTGGATAGAAACCTCAGAAGCAACGTTTCTATTCATTACTTTATAAGGAGAAGATAGCATTCATTATTTTTGCTGTGGCTTTTTTGATCTTGTTTGAAATGAGATCCACTGTACTACCTCACTTTCATAAATTTCGTTGCCTGTAAAAAAAATTAAGTGCCAAACCAACCAAACTTTTGTTGCCCTCAAAAGTTTATCAAGGAAAAAAATATACAACATTACTACCTGTCAAAAAAACCTCTTGAGTGTTGCTTCAATTTTCCAAGAACCATGAAATTGAATAAACACATGGATATCATCCAATTGACTCCCATTCAACTAAGTTCAAACTTTTGTTGTTCGTCCACCCCCCCAAACGCACAACAACAGATGGAAGAAAATTGACGGGAAATGCATGGGAATTGAAAAATGTATTTCAATTTCCTACAAGAATTCTTGTCCTGGGTGAGAGTTGCACTTTCGAAAAGAAAAAAAATATCAAGTGTTTTTCCACTTCTTGTTTACATTACCAATCTGCAACCCACCAAAAAATGGTGTTTTAAGTATCACAAAAAGGGTATAAATTGACGGTAAATGCGTGCAATAAACCCATCTTTTTCCTTAATGCCCCTCACAAACCAATTATGTGCTCGAGAAAGAAATGCTCAAAATAAGGATTCTCCAAAGGGAAAAATGGTACAGAAGCAGCAGGCAGAGAGTAATCAACATCACGTGCTAACCAGACATACTACAGAATGACAGAAATATAGTTGAGTGAAGAAAAATGTATGCGCGTCGAAATCTCTAGACTTTAGGTAGAAAGTGATGTATCAGACACAACAAACTACTTCCATATTTCATATCAAATTATATTCTTCTGGTGAGTTATGAGCTTGATCAATGTCTGAACCCGCTCTCTTTCGAGAAAATACCATGCATAACCTTTTGAAGCTCGATTTTTTTTGGCTGCAAACAGCGCCCAGATCACAAATGAGACCCCACTTTGATAAAAAAAAAAAGTACTGGTACTCTATGGGCTCGGCATGAAATTTGTAGTTGTCTGATGTTATGCATCATTTGATTAAATCAAAACTCTTTTTTCTTTATGAAGTTGGCAACTTTTTTTCTGTTTAATGAATTACATCAAGATTAGCTCTCGCTGAGCCCTCTCTTTCTCTCTTACCCTGAATTCTTGACTTTTGGGGTCTTTGTTAAAAAAGTTAAAAGGGTCTCGATGCCTAGAAAGTTTGTCATGCTGAGTATTCACAGAGGGGAGATGAAGAGTGAGAAGAACAGGTCATCATCATCATCCAGAGTGAATCATGTGGGGAGATTCATCTGCCACAAGAAGCAATTTAAGGTGAACGATAAAAATCAGAAAACATATATACACTACACACAATAATAATTTTTCATATTTCTTTCGTTTGCCAATTCTTAAAATTTGATTTTCTGGAATTGCGCACTTTCTACTACAACCAGAACGTGCTTCTCCGAGAACCAGTGTAAGGTCAAACCACTCTTTGTTCGATATTAATGATTGGTTGATTGGATATGCATAGTATCGTAATTCTAGCCTTCTGTAAGCCTATTTACACACACATAGCGTGTACTTAATAATCATGATTATTCAACACTGTTTGAAAGAAACCGACATTTATCAAGCGTCATGAGAGAGGAAAAATGTTTGATCATGCAGTACTTTTGAAAAGAAGAAAAAAAAACTGTTGCAGAAACGCTCATCAATAAATTTCAAACACGACGAGGTGAATCTTGAGAAAAACATGAGATGAATCAACAATTTGTAATCACAACAGAGCAACAACATGGTCGGTGTTTATCAATAGCCTTCCATATACAAAACCCCTCAATTTCAAGCCATTATTTGGCTGTCTTTTCACACTCTTGCATATTCACAGTGGTGCGTGCAGTCGCAACTTGTTGAACCCTTGCCAAAAAAGAAATCATGATATAGTTTTTCTTGTTAAAATGTGATGGTCAAAAGGTTACACGTTTCCTGGAAAGGGGTTGCGGAATTTCAGACAGTACACCTTGATACACGTAGTAAAAAAAACTTCCTGCCTTCAAAAGTTGTCTTCACACTGGGATTTTAATATGAAACATGTAGGAGAGTGGCATGTGAGCAGTGTGTGTTGCTCAATGTTCAGCTGAGTGAACAGACTCTGGTCAGTGATTATGAGGGAGAGAGTGAGTGTGTAAAATGTTTGAGAAGAAAGAAGAAGCTTCTTGGAAAGGTGTAATCAAAACGCCAAGAAATCCCTCACTCCATACAACAACCTTTGATTACCATTATTATTACCTTGTTCATCATACATTAGAAGAGATGAGCATAAAAATTCCTCGTCTTTTCATAAAAATTCAAGGGGAAAAATTCATTTTCCAAATGTTTCTGATCAGGCATGAAGACACATTTGACACTTGAGTGAATAAAATACTATTGCAGTGGATCAAACTCATTAAACATGTAGGCATCTGAGATTTTTATCTAGGATAATGTAAAAGCCTCAGGGGTGCAATGATAATGCACTTATTTTATATCGAAAAAACTTCTCGTGTTTTTTAAATTCAAGGAAGTCATCAGTAGTAGTAGCTGCTACTCAAAGGAATCAATAATGAGTTTTCAGGGGGAAAACTAATGCATAGAAATTCCGTTCAAATCTCTTTCTGACACACAAACAGTGATACAACCCTTCAAACAATGAATCACGACTGAAAGCAACAAGTTGTTAAGCACATGTCAAGATGAAGCAACATCAAAATCCTGCAACAGCATCAAGACGGATGAATCTTGTAGCCTGAGGGGACTCCAGCTACTACTACCGAGTGACGTAATAACGTTTCACTCAAAAGCAAGCAAACAAAAAATCCGAAAGAAAAGAAATCACACTGTATACATGTAGTAGTGAGCAACCCCAACATGATGTTAAAGAAATTATTGAGTTTGCCTGAGCATTAATCCCAGTTTCTATTAGGCACAAGATAAATGTATCCAAGCTGTGTAATAAATGGACGTGGTTATTATTTCCAATGTAAGTAATAACAAAGTGTGCAACCATAGGTGAGCTGCTGCTGGTAGCCATCAAAGTTATTAACCTTCCGGGTAGAGAATGAATGGCAATTTTCTCGCCCAAAGAAATTCCTTCAGCATCTGACAGCTGTTGCACTTAGTCCTGAAATTGCCTTGAATTAGAACAATTTCTCGGCCGCTCTGTTCCCCTCTCATTCTCGTGTTTGTCCTCTAAGAATATACACTACCATCATGTTTTGTCTACTTGTCCCTGATAGATTGTTACACCATTATGAACCGTGATATTAAACATTAAGGAGCCATGAAGACTTTTTTGTGCCTCAAATTGAAAATCATATGAAGAGTTATGTAGTAATGGGACTACTGCACCAGAGGAGGATGCAATAAAAAGTAAATAAACTTGGTGAACTAATATTAAGCATCAAAAGGTGTTCCTTTTATGAGCGTTAAGAGCCGAGGTCACTGATAGAATGAAGAAATTTTGTGCTTTTGAAGAAGCAATCTTGGTACAGCTATTAAGAGACATAATAAGGGAGAAAATTGTTCATTTTCTGGTCTTGAAGGAGCACAAAATTCTTATAAATCTTTTTAGAGAGAGAGAATACTCTACGTACGTAGCCCTCTCTCAAAAGCTTCTGCCCTCCGTCTGTATAACGTCAAATTAGAGAAGAGTGAACCGTTTTGGTGTAATAACTCTTGGCGTTTAGACTCGGGACCATTTCGCATGGAGAGTAATACCGTTGGGTCAATAAAAGCGAGCCGAGGTTCAAGTTCTTTTTTCAGAAGAATAAAACTGTTTTATGTTGATGAACCCAACTGCATTACATTTTTACATCACATTCAAGAGACTGTGTATAGACTCCCCTTAATTATTACACAACATTTACATAGAGTTAAAATAGCCATAACATGACGTGGTGCCTCTACATATATATACAACTGAACCGACCTGTATTTTAGATCTAAGTGTGTCCATTTTAATGCCACAAAGAGTGTTGTTGGCCTCATTAGCCAATGTTTTACGCTGTTCATAGCTTGGGGGCCTTCTTTAACTCCACTCTGGTCAGTCCTATTTATATCTAAAGTTTTAATGTAGCCAAAGAAATTATATAGTGGTTGAATAATAGTATAACAACGTTTGTTGTGCGGCTAATTGATTGATTAATGCCTACAGATATTAATCATTTTTCCTGTAATAGAAACGAAGTTTCTTTTTTGTTTCTTTAATAACGCTTGCCTTTTTTTCCTTTGAAGAAATTCCTTCTTTTTTCTTAACTTTAAGATGCCCAAGAAAACCAAAATTCCAACGGTTGACGTTAATTTTCACCTTTGAAATGTTAAGAAAGTCACAATAATTAATGAATTTTTGTTTGAAGCTTTTTTTTTTCACTCTCTGATGTCAATGAGGAAAGAACCGCAAAAATACCTTGCATTTTTCCCCTCTGCCTATGGCTTAATTGTTTGTACATAACTTTTACTTCTCTGTCCACTTTTGAACATATAACTAAAAAACTGTTATTATTTTTAACCCCCTTGAACTTCAGGAGCGGCCAAATGAGTTTAGTGAAATAAGTTTGACGCCGATGGCAAGCAAAAGAGAGTTGTACTTCTCATGAACAATTTCTGTGAGAAAAAAATGCATTTTAATTATTTGCCATCTCTGATTAGATGCAAGCGATCCCTTGTTAAAAACTTGATCCAACTTGTTAAAAGGACTTAATTTACAACTTGCTCCATCCGAAATGGGTCAATTATGGTATAGTAATTCCCTCAAGCGTTCGTTTAATATCAAGGATTCTAACCCTCTTTTCTTCTCTGATAATTGTTGCTTCCAAAATATACATCATCTGCAATAGTTTTTAGGTCAAATTGTCATTAAGGTTGTCATCGCCTAAGGGGTGGAGTTGAGATTCAGTCCATGATTTCCTTGAAACTTGAGGCGTGTTCCCATCAAGAACTGGTCATTTTTTAACAGATATCTCGTTAAAAACTCTTTTTTGTGTGTGTGTGAGTGCGAAACATAAGCTTGATCCAAAATGATCCAATTAGGTTCACTTGCGTGGAAGAGAAAAAAAGTCATTCATAAAAAGTGAATCTGTTGACACGCACATGTTTCTTCAACCTCCTTGTCTATGGTCAAAACGTGTACCTTGTGGACCCACCCTTCAGCCGTCACCAGTTACGTATCAGCAAAAAAATCAAAGCTTATGATCAGAGATGGTGTAAAAATATGGGCGTTGACGGTTTAAAAAAAAGAGGTCTTGACGAATGTCTCACCAAAAAACAAGACAAATTTTTATTCTTTTCATAAGAAAAACACGATTTACCCTGACATCAGAGTAGGTTGTGTGATTAAAAGTGAGAGGTAAACTAATGATCAGCTATTCTTAAAAATTGATAACCCAATGTGGGCGTCAGTGAACGTTTTTTATCGCTCACCTCTTTCAACATCGTTTTAGTAAGATTGATGGCTAGAACCACATTAATTACTCTACTTTTTGAAGCCTTTAGGTTTGATTGATTCTTACTGTTGGCATTTGGACAGATAACAATCCAAAAGTTTCTTTCCAGAATGTTTTTTGTTTGTAAAAAATGGGCAGTGCCTTCATTTCTCCAAACCAAAATAATATTTTGAAGAAAACTCATAACTGGTACCATTAGTAATCATTAACAGCCTTTTTGAAAGGTGGTATCTAACTATCAACTTACAAATGGGTTTTCCAGTTGTAAAAGAGTAAGATACCGACTTAACAAACAAGATCATAATGGGCACGAGGCTTCTTTTGCGACAAAAATCTGTCACGTTTTCAGTGGGGACAAAGAAAAAACACATATCTCAAGACTTGCCCATTTTTTTGTCTCTATCGCGTAATTGTTCACGATTTCAAAATTGTCGGGTTTTAATTACGTAGCATTGCAAGCACAAGACATAGCAGGGGCCTGTTATCAGAAGTCTAATGACGCGTTGTTCGTAAACATTCTACTTGAGTAAAATATTCGATCAATATTGTGGACGCCGGTTGATAAAGCATAAGATGAATCTACGAAATTCGTTTTATTTGCTGCCAGTCTTTTATCTGTGAAATTATTATCTCAAGTCAACATATCAGACAGTAATGTACGAAATAGGCACTTAAAACTGCCAAAAAGGCAACTGTGTGCGACAAAGGAGGTTGATCAATGACTTGGGTTTAAACGCAAAATTATTTCAATGTGCAGATAACGTAATAAGAAAACGGGAATCGAATATTCAACAAAAACTGGATTCCGCTCCGAGAACAGATTCGCGGAACTCTCCGAAACAACGTCAAGGATCCCATGCAAAACATACTACATTGACAAAATAGGCTCATTCGCTCGTAACTTATACTACTACAGATTGCGATCTCTCGAGCGGCTCATCTGTGGCAACCCTGTGCGCAAGTACCAACTCAACTCGATCCTGATGTCGCAAGAGATAGTACATTAAAGGTTCCACACTAAGTCCTTAAGTCATGGTTTTGTCAGCAGCAGTCATCGTTGCCATCGTTTTAGCGTCCATACTTGGCGTGATATTGCTTACTTGGGCCGGCCTTTTTTGTCTCAAACTATGGATTAGAGGCCCGACGAAAGGCACAGACATTAAAAGAAGATTAGATGGCAAAGTTGCCGTCATTACAGGTAAGAAACAAGCAAAAACAGTATCAAACGACTGGAGCAATCGTTTGTCTACAGGCAGCAACACTGGTATTGGAAAAGTGACGGCTTTGGAGCTCTCTAAAAGAGGAGCCAAAGTGATCATGCTGTGTAGAGACATGAAAAAGGCCGCGGTTGCTGCAGAAGAAATAAAGGCCCAAACCAAAGGTTGTTTGGTGATTAAGCGCTTGAACTTGGCATCTTTAGACTCGGTCCGAAACTGTGCATCGGAAATATTGATTGAAGAGGAGAAAATCGATTATTTGATTAACAATGCCGGTCAGTAGTAGCTGCTGGGCCTTAATGGGTTTACTTTCTTATCTCCTGACATCTCTCTTCTTAATAGGCGTTTCACTCTGTCCATACATCAAGACCAAGGATGGTTTTGAAATGCACTTCGGGACCAATCATTTGGGTCACTTTTTGCTGACCGAACTTCTCCTGCCATTGCTCCTGAAGTCAGCCAAGGACGGTTTCAACGCGAGAATAGTCACAGTTTCCAGTTTGGTTCACGCGCAAGGCGAGATTCACTGGGATGACTTGAATTGGGAGAAGACCAAGTATAACATGTTCAAGGCTTACAACCAGTCGAAGCTCGCTAACGTCATGCATTCGATGGCTTTGTCGAGAAGGCTCGAAGGGACAGGGGTGACTACCTACAGCTTGAACCCTGGCGTTGTGGCCACTGAGATCACTCGATACGTCCACTCCTTTTTTGGATTTCGATTAGCTAATGCACTTTACGGATACGTGGCCAAAACGCCGTTCTACGGAACACAGACGACTTTGTACTGTGCTTTGTCAGAAGATTTAAGCGATGCATCTGGAAGATATTATTCCGACTGCAAAGAAAAGTCTGCCAAACTGTCAGCTTTAAATGTGGAGGATCAAGAACGTCTGTGGGCATTGAGCAAGGAAATGGTTGGATTGTGAACGTTGTGTTGACAAAAGACGCAATTTACTATGACTCTTAAGAGAGTTCTTAAAAGCAATCACGCAGGTGTTGAGCGTGCCCTGTTTGCCCGGGGACTTAATCATCTTTGAGGCAATTTCCAAAAGATATCACAACAATAAATACCAATAGAAAATTGGTTCAAGAAATTGTTTTAGTGCTCAACCAATTATTGTTGTTGCTCAAAAAACGTTTCTACCTCAGTTTTTTGCACCTTTGTGCTACATTCTCTCTAACTTAAGAATTGGCACACGTTTCAAATAATAAAAAAGAAGACTTGGAAAGCATTGTTGTGTACTTTATGCAGATTCCGTAAGTAGATTATCTTGGTCAGATCACTCCAACGTACAAATAGTACCAACGGCCATTACAAGTAGCCAGAAAAGATTCCCGCTGACATCCACAATAACTTTTCCCATAAAACACACCACATTACAACCAATAGTACTATGTACCACCATCTCACGCTCTTGCAGTAAAACGGTTTGCAAAAAAAGATGGCCGCTGTTGGATTCTCATGGAAAACAAAAGCCTCTATTCAAATATAATGAGGGCTAAAATGTTTGTTCTTCTCCACGTGAATTCCACTGAAAAAAGTGAAAAAAGTTGTTTGTTGAAATTTTAGAATTTGGACAAATAAAAACTCACACAATCATAAATATTTAAGCGTGACATATTTGAGCGAATTTTTTCCCAAAGTGTGCTTCTTAACTTTATGGGAAAATGATCGTCACCAAAACATATGGATTAGGGACACTGACGAAATTTAATTTCCAGCACGACTTGGGAAGAAAACTCGTTATGTCCAGAGGGTGTTTATTGCCGCTCTTATGTTGTTCAATATATAACAAACAAACCCATAAAGAAGAGCAAATGGTAAACAAGAAACATTAAACTTTTCGACACACCCTTGTTTTTAATTATAATTTTCGGGAAACTGCAACTCAACATAGTAGGTTTTTAATATATATTTTTTTTTCTCTCTCTACCGCCACCCCAGATCACGTTTCTACAAAAGATTAACTATTACAACGTACTATACGCACAAGCATACAAAGGTTAGATTGAAACAGTAGAACCTGGAGTAAAATTTCTCGCCCATATTTAAAGACTTTATGGCCATTTCATAGCTACAAAAATTATCAAAATTTCGTGCTCAAATCTCGTTGTGTACGACTACTACTACCAAAGAAATAAAATCTGGCAATGTGTTGCTTGCTGTAGGCGATAGCAGATCTTTCGCAACATATTAAACACCACAGAAAAGTCACTGAGCAAACCTGCCATTTATCTAAGAAAACGTCCAAAATTTTACAATAAAATAATAATAAGGCGCTGAAGGTAATTTTTCTTTCAACCCCGTGTTGAATAGAAATTAAGTAAATGCCCTTTGGTCAATTTCGTGATGTGTACAATTATTTTTCTGCAACCTATGGTTGCTCGTCCCCTGCCCAAAGCACAAACAGAGGGAGAGCCGTCAACAAGTCTTTTCCCTTCTTTTTTGCATTATTTTTGGGGCCACAATTGAATATGTCAAAGTCTGGACGTCGAGCAAAACTGTGACATGTTTTGTTTTCCAGATTATGCGCGATTTTTGTTACCCAATTGCGGGCTAAAACAACAAAATAGACAAACAATAATATCGCCTACAAGACTTTGAAACCATTATACTACCTGTCTTTGAGGCAAAGTTTTCTCTCCCTCTCTGATCAACTCTTGGCCGCGTTCTTGGCAGGGGTCACAGCTCAGTTTCCCATCAGAAAAGAGAAGCTGCCCAATAACAAAACAACCACAGCAGGGTATCCTTTCTATGCGCAAAAATTTTTTCCAACTAAAATCTTGATACTGAAAAAATGTGCTTTTTGTTATACCTACTCTATAACTACAATTTGTCCAATTCCCGTGTTTTTTTTTTCTCTCAACTTTAAACAATAAATTCCTGTTGGTCAAAATGATTTGTTTATTCATCAATTGATCTCATCTGGGTGTTTGTTCAGTGTGGAAAAAATGTTCTTTGACACTCTTGAGAACGGAGAAAAAGATCTCTTTAACTTGTTTTGAAGCTTTATAGTATAAAACTCTGCTAAATAATGTACTTTCGGAACTTATAACTCCAGAATATGCAATAGAAGGAACAATAGATGGAATGCTGCCGAGTAGAGCAGTTGCAAAATGGCACCACCATTAAATATTTGTTGTTGAAACTCATTGGAAGGAGTTTCAACTGCACCCAACCCAAAGCAGGATTTTTGTCAGTGGCATTTCCATTCCTTGAGGTAGCTCAGGTCGCCGTTGATTGCTTCTATTCAGAAAAATATATATAATACGTCACTGAAAAATATCATTTTCATACATCATTCACCTTTGCAGGAGGAAAAAAATCTACCAGGCAGGCATGATAGCGCTGGTTAAGAGGGGATATGCATTATTTGACTCACATGGGCCACAATGATTGTTATGATAAGAACTTGTCCTTTTTTGATGGTCATACACTTTCTATATAAGAATAAAAGAAGCTGCAGACTCAAAAAAAGCGTGTATTCGGTGTAATAAAAATACTCTTTGCAACACAATATATATAATGTATATTCAAATATTGCTGGGTACAACAATCACCTTTTATTGCAAGAAAACAGATTCGGGGTCAAGTCGAGGTTAACTACTTGAAATGACTGTTCATCTGCAGCAGCAGCAGCAGTAGTTTGCATGCGAGAGAACTAAACAGAAGAGGGAAAACCTGAAAAAATGATCACCCTCTGCACAAGCAACACCATTTCCTAGTGGATAAGAGTTTGATTACAATGTATGAGGAAGCCATTCCTCAAATTGACATGTAGTAATCACAATTCCTATGATCACATCCGAAATCATGATTCTACTAATGAGAGTATATATCAGGCCTAAGACCTTTTAATTGGTACAAAATTCAATACAAACTCATTTCTTTAAAAAAATACGGTTCCGCCTTCATTTTAACGGAAAATGGGAGCAACTGCAAATAACCCAGAAGTGATCCGTCAAATACATTGGATACAGAAGAAGAAAAACAAGAGCATTTCGCTGTGACGTTTCGATTTTTGTTGCTTTTTTAAGACGTAATTTCCGCTTTTAAAAATCGAAAGAAATAAAGATAACAGTTTGACAAATATATTTTTTCTCAGATGTCAAGAAATGGAGTTGAGTGATAGGTCTTGGAAATGCAAGAAAGAAGGTCAAGTCTTCTCAAAAGTGTCAAGTGGGTCATGGTATTGACCTTCTTAGAGGCCTTCTTAAGAGGTTGTTGTTTATTCTACTAGAATTACAATAAGTCTGTGCTCCCTCAAGGATTTCGTTGATAACCGTTTGCAGTCGCAATACATTTGTGTAACTGGACCATACTTTTAAATAAAAATCGTGCATTTCTCCGAGGCAAAAATAATGGAACAACACTTTATGGGAATGGCTATTTGATATCATTGTTTGTTTGGTATTAAAGAAACATTACATAGTCACGACTGCTTTACATGCAGTGCAAAAATCTCCGAAAGGAAGACCTGGAAGGCATTCAAAAATTGCTGGTAATAGAAGGATAACATGTTATTAGGATCCGTTACGTTTTCAATGATTACCATCGCACATTACGACAATAAAAAGTACTACCAACATTAGTATAAGAGGAGGCCTTTTGTCTTATTGTATATCTTTAACAGGAAGCCATGCATTGTATTAATACTTTCAGCATGCACGCGGTTTGCCGAAAAAATATAAAAATTGCCATTATTTTATACTTTCAATTTACAAAACGTCTTTTGAGAGAAAAAAAACCAACTTGAAGAAAGAACTTAGTAAACCAGACAGTGATAGATGATGAGAAAAGGGTCTGATTGATTGTCGGACGCGTTGTATAAATGGAAAAAGAAACTCTCATGTGTTCTGCACTAATTAAATACCTGTTGGGATCGAAACAGCTTCCGGCCGCTGTGGCAACAATGCTCAAATGTTTTTTGAGTGCGTCAGGTTGAATCTTTTTGGGTCGAATGTGGTAATGATTGAAACACGAAAATAATTTCAGAATGATAATTTAGAAACTCCTTGCTGATTTTACGACTTGATCAGCATCATCGTCTGATGTGTCATCTGGACCCAAAAGAATCATGATAGTGGGGTGTCGTGTGAGTTAATGATGTGCGCGCAATAAGGTAATTAAGGGCGAGATTCCCATCACGATTCGCGTGTGGAAAGCCCTTAAAACAAGGATCTCCTTCTCTTTTCTGCCAAAAAACGATCAAAGACCTGACGCCCTTTCTAGTAATCATACAATAAGGAGGTAGAAAATCCTCGCGGATTACCGTCAAAATAATGATTCACTTTCTCTGAGTTGCATGCAGCAGACTTATCATCCGTCTTGTGATGCATTTCAACGCCCAATTTAGAACTTCTTTTGCATTCTGACCGTACAATCTTATCGATATAAAATGCAACCAAAAGAAAACCTGTTGCCGTTTCGCGTAAAAAAAGGGAAGACAAAAGATCTCCTTTTTTATATACTATACTTAATAATTGATGTTCCGTTCCGCTCCATATGTCACAACAATTCCTTAAATGATTGAAGCGAGATTTTCAGACAATGGGAGAATTTCCCGTGCGATATTTTTTGTCACAATCTTCTTCGACATCCATCATGGTGCAGCACACAACCATATTTTGAGCACATTTCACACGAGTTTGTACGGTTTCTCTTTTCGCCCGAAGAATTTGTCGTATATGCTATTGGTCAATGGTGACTTATCAGTGGCTGCGGTCTTTGGACATTCTACGAGTCGCACGTTCATCGAATAAACTGACTTTCACTCTAAGCCCAGCTCCGGTTTGTAATCTTTGATTTGAGCGAAATAAAGTAGCTGCAATCTGATAAACCAGAGGAGAAAATTGCCTGGTTTATAGATCCACTATTTGTCATTTAAAAGGATAATTTATGGACTTTATTTGGGAGAGTGACATGAATAATGGAAAATTCAACACGTATTTGCTGACAAATGATTCTTTTCACTTAAGATTTTGCAGATTTCGCGCGGCAAAAAAAAAGTGGGAGATTACATCAAATTACATCCAACTGCTGCTAAAAAGGTGGCAAAAGGCTCTTTTGTTAATGTAATCTGTACTTTTTTTCGGATGCCCTCATAAAAAAGGGCCTTTTGTACATAAAACAATGAACAAAACTTATGTTTTGTAAGATGTAAATGCGGGTTTAATGAAGGACTTTTGCAAACAAAAAAAATGATTTAAAACCATGCTTAAAGGTCAGGTTGGAAAAAAGGTTACTATATGAAAAAAAACCTGTGGATCTGCTTGGTTTTTGAGGCAATTAATGCACAAGCTTTTTGGCCTAATTACCCAAACGCACATCGCGCCGCCAACATGTAAAAGTTCAAAGAGTTTTGTTTAATGAGAGAGATCCATTTATGACTCTTGACCTTGATTCAAACATTCTCTTTGCATGAACATGGCATGGTCAAGCCAACGTTCAATAAAATCGGGCGAATTCCATTAAAGGGTTCTCTTTGACCCCCTGTTGTTGTATAACAAAAAGATGATTGCAATCAGGGTATTTCATCAAGCTACGGGGATCAAAAAGTAGCAACGAAAATTACTTTTAACTTTGACCAATTATACACTTAAACCCTTATCACTACAGGCCTTCCTGGTAATGGGTACTTAGAAAAAGTGTCATTCTTCCTCAAGGACAGAGTTGAAAAAAACCTATCTTAATGCAACCATTTCATGGTCCATTCAATTGGCTCACAAGAGTAGTTTTTTGTGTCATTGATGCCACACGGAGCATGATTATGCCTTGTCAAATTCAAAACGATTATTCCTAATCAACTGACAATACACACATAGTATACCCCTTTTTTGTGATACCCTCCTCCATATTGGATAATTTTTCCTATAAGAAGGTCTCTTTGGGAGGCCACGTCAATTCTGCTCACTTTTTTTTGCCATTGCATTCCACCAACTATTCTTGGACTTTCTTGTTGTGACACAACATGAAGTGATTGTTAGTAGTAAAAGAATAATGTCTTTTTTAAGGTCATGGTACAATTCTCTTTTTGCTGGAGAGTTAGTTCTCTGAAGGAAAAAAACGGTTTTTGACAATATAAACAATTACAGATAAGCCTAAAATGGTTGACGTCTCTCAAGGTGTCTATTTTTGGGAAGACGGAACAAAAGGAGTAGTTAATAATTTACAGAAAAAGAGGTAGACCAGTTTGGTGACTTGTTGTTGGCGGTTCCATATTTTGGCCACTCTGGTTGTCGGCAAAGATCAACGTGCAAGTTAAAGGAGAAGAAACCTGACGTTGTTTTCCAGAAGGTGCTCTACTTAATCAACTTTTTCCCCCTTCTCATTCTTCAGGGGCTGGACCCTGTGAACAATTAATGCCCTTTTGAGCAGTGCAGGTGTCTGTTGCCCGCCTGTTATTCTCCAGGAAAAAACGAATGTTTTGGAAGAGCAAAAAGGTATTGTGAGTTCAATCAAGACCCTACTTCAAGTCTCTCAGCAAGACACCCAATGCAACACCACTTTACAAGATAATAGCAATAGATTGTGTCCAATTTAAAACGGGTGAAGCGTGTGTCGTGCTGCTATCGCATTCAAGGCACTGGCTTCATATAGTAGTAACCACCACGTATATCAAACCTGAAAGTGTCGAAGCGCCATCTACCAGAGCTAATACACTGTATCTTCCAAGTCATGGAAACAACAACGAGTTGAATGTTGATCCTTATCAGACATTAGTGCGCTATTATTATGAATATATTACACGGTCGTTTTATGATTATATTAACCCCTTGAAAGTTATGTATTGCATCAAACCAGTGCTGAAAAGGGGGCGAAAAAGAGGGGGAACCATTTTGGCATTTCTGTGTGGAGACACGGAAGGGATAAAGCACGCACTTTGGATCGAAGAAAAAACCGGATTTTTCTTTCCTGATCTGATGCTTATCGCACTTCAAGTGTTTAATAACTGATAGCAATCTTTTGCATCACTCACAATAAAAATTTTGCTGTGCGCAAATTATTCTCCCCGGACACTTTCGCTTTTGGTATCAGAAAACAAAAAACACAATGAATCTATAAACGTGGAATTTTTATGAGGAGCCAAAATAAAAGCAACGTTGATCACGATTTCAATTATCTGAAGCAGCTCATACTTTCTCCCTCTATGATGATGAATAATTAATTGATAATGGTTTCCTGTTAATTAGGGTGAAAATCTTTCTGTTCTTTAAAAAGCTGTCATGGCGGAAAATTGGCAGAGACGAGTTGTCAGATTTGTTAGGTTATTTTGCAAGAATTTACTTGGAGGAAAAAAGTCCATCTCATCGCATCACTGACTACAAAGAATCTCACCTCTTATCAAAGCAACAATGAAAATTAACACTTGACTGCGAATTTATTGTTCTTTTTACCCTTTTCCTCAATTTAAAGCCTCATAATCTGGTTTTGCGGAAAGATATCTCTTTTTGCACAGATTGTGACAGTCCAGACTTTTATGTGCTTTTTTGCAAGCAAAAAATCAGGTCCGTCTTATCTGCTACTAAAAGATAAAGGGTAGGTAATTAAGCTATCGCAATTAAAAAATATGCATTTAAATTGTCAAGGCCCCACAAATGTCTCATATCGTTTTTCGGAGAAATCCAAATGAAAGAGTGGAGTTGAGTAGAAGTAGTCGTTGAAGAGAGTTTATTGCAGAGTGCTGCTTCAATTCCTTCGCACACTGAGAGGTTTAATTACCTTAAAAGGATGACCAAACACAATTCAAAAAGCGTGTATAAAAGCAAGAGAGAGAAACTGGAATTTTGTTTTAGCAAAAGCCACTTCTTTTTTAATGATAAAAGAGAAGGGGTTTTTTATGATCGTTGTTGGGTAATTTTTTCCAAGTTTATGGGTTTGAACTCTTTTTTTTCGCAGAGGAAAAAGTCTTGAACAGTTTTCCAACTTTTGTTACAGACATAATGAGTGTTATTGCGCCGCGGCAGCAGGCCTTTATACAGTAAGCAAAAAATTAATCTTTTAAGGAGAAAAACCCAACATTCGCCAAAAAATGGAAATTACACCCTTTTAAAATCGCATAATATTGTGTTTTAAAAGGCGTTAAGCGCGCGCACCAAAGAGGATTTCTGCTGCTATAGCTTCTCTTTTGATGGATACATGTATAGTTTATAGGCTGTATATGGAAGACAGCTTTTAAAGTGACCACCATTTTTGAAAAAGAGAGAACTTGATTGACTTTTAAACTGTCGTTTACCGTGAAGACCATTTTACAATAATAGCATCAAAAAATAAATTCGGGAAAGTGAAAAAGTTACTGTTAATTAAAAAAAAAAAAGGTTCATACCTCTCTGGACAGATTCAATTTTTGCAAGGCTCATTTTTTTTCTCACAAAAGGAGGTTACACGCAGGTTCAAGGTAATAAAAAACATGATGCTAAATAAATTGCAACAAACAAGATATGACAAAGTGGATTTATTTCGCGAAATTACAGCCTATACTCGACTTGATTAATCGATTCATTGGAAAGTATAATTGGTCGAACCGATTTCGTGCCCCCTTTTCTTTGTTTTAATGCTTCGAAATCAAACATTCACCATTCCTTGGGTTAAATTGCAACACTATGTTATACGACCAGGTAATAAAATGCCTCAAGACGTTCCAGGTCTCTTACTAGCGCCGTGCCTTTACCGTCATCAAAGGCAAAACAATAATTTGTACCCGATGTCGGGAGAGTTGTTGTTATGGTAATAAAATTTTTCTCGTTTTTAATTGTTTGCTGTTGCCACAGTCACGACGAAGCAAGAAGATGCTCTCTCTCCATCAACAGGTTCTATTTTTTTCTGCAACGAAAATCATTTTGCGATTGAGCAAAGGCACGATTTCATTACAACTTTTATGTGAATTTTCGAAGCATTTCAAACATTCTCAATTCTTGCAATCTCATTTTGGAACTGTAAAAACTCTTACACGCATGTATATGTTCATCAACAGGTTGCTGGAAAAAAAGAGCTTTGTCATCAAGCTGCAAAAAAGAGCCACCAATGACGCTGAAGGAAATTTTTTTGCCCTTTCAATCTAAATGCGCAATGAACCCATTAATTTCGTCTTTTAACATCTTTGTAGTACCTTTCATTCTTCCGGGTTATACGAAGCTGCTGCTACTTTTGCAGCAAGACAAAACTCCCGCGCAGGCAATTTGCAATAATTCTCTCTAGGAAAAGTTTATTGTAGTTATTTTTCTCGCCCGAAGGCAGTTGCAAAGTAATCAAGAAGGCAATGACATATCTTGATACAATTTTCCAATCAGAAACCTTGTCGAAACACAAGAATTCCCGAAAGTGTGGTCCAGAGAGACAAAGCGCCATCTTTGGTTACAATCAAAGACCTCTATGTATCATGGAAGATGGGGGGAACAGTTGTTAAAGTGGAATTCCTTGCGGCGTTTAAACTCAGAGTAGTAAAAAACATATTTATTTCAGTGTTCGTTTTTTGCCCCCAGCAAATTGGCAATTGTGATAACCAATAACTTATTTTTAAAACAATTTCCCCCCTTGTTAATAAAAATGCAAGTTATTTTAAGGGCTAAAGGCCCTCCAGAAAATCAATTACAATCTTGCTATATTTGATTGTGTAAATCTGTCAAATTCCTATATAAATAATCCAAAAATAGGTGCCCTACCTTCAAGTTTTCCTCAAGCCTCTTTTTTCTGCCGTAACTAGATTTTAATCCGATGCCTCGAGATTTTAAGAAGCCGATGATTTATTGTGTGAAACAATTGCTCTAAGCTGATTCCAATCCAAACAGTCTCGCATCTGAAAACAAGGGAGCAGAGAGGTGGTCCAAAAAGGGTTATAATGACTCACATGTTTCTTGAAGGTTCCAAGGAGTCGATTCATCCTTAAGTGCAAGGAAATGGCGAATCCGATGCCAAACTTCAAGGGATCAAGTGCAACAACGTTGTTGGATTGTAAAACCAACATAATTCATGACATCCGTCTAGAAATAAGCCAAGACGTGTCTACATAGCCAAGTGCAACATTGCATTCTTACCTTGAAATGGAGCAAAACCTTGGTTGTTGGGCCTACATCGTTTGACAACTCGTTTCACGGTAACCTCTTTGCAAAACTTCGAATACTGAATCAGGCCAGAAGACCTTGAATCGACTCTGCTTGACAAATAGGGCGCGATAAAGGGTAGTTCGAAAATTGAGCGCTTGGTGGCGCTACCGTCGAGGGTAGGACCTCCGTTTTTTTGCTTCATACGCTATTTAGTAAATTGGTCAACTTTGACGGGGCACGATGACACTGTCATTGGCAGTAGTGCATATTTTTTTCCGGAATGTGATGATTCCATTTATTGTTTGCAAGAATACAAAATGTGACCAGGCCTTACTATGTTGATTTCTGGAATTGCAGTCAATTGAAAATATTGACTTTTATGGAGTAATTCTTATGTAGTGAGTGATAAAAGTCTTTTTCTCAAAAAATGTTGGATCACCAAATAAACTAGCTTAAATAATGTTTGCTGCAGAAAGATATGAAAATATGATTTGAAGATTTAAGCTTCATAAAAATTTAATTCTAAATAAATTTTCTCCTAATTATATAATTATGGTGTAATTAGGAACATTTCATTGGGTTACTTAATAAACTGGCCTTAGAATTGATCCTTGAAAATTTTTTACTAAACAAGATCAAAAATACTTTAGTCATTAGTTATAATTGAGTGATAAACGTTTTGCTTAATTACTTAATTGCACTATAATTGCATAATTTATGATACGGGTACTTAATAAGTATCCATAAAACTCATCCATCAAAAGATAATTAATTAATATAAGTTTTAGATTGCAAAAAAATAATAATTTTTTTGCTACATATAATTATCCCTATAATTAGCCTATAATGAATTATCGTGAAAATTAGTTAAACAAAAAAAATCACAAAAATCACTTTTTCAAGTAGATAACCTTATTTTATCAAGAATGTTATTTATACAAACATTGTCGTTATAAATGTTCTAAAACATTTCAAAATACCAAAAGGCTGGGTTGTCCAGGTCAAAAGTTCATCATTTTTGGCACAAGATAAAAAATCGCGAAGGTCCTACCCTGACGGGTGACGTCATCTATTGTTTAAAAAAATAACTAAAATCGCTGAATTTTATCGCGCCCTATAAGAATCCAGACACGTTTTGAACGATGTCAAGAACCAACGAGAACCAACGAGATCCACACCACACGGATCCACACGGCGTGTTTGCAAAACCGGTTAATCGATTTACCGTTGTGCAACTCCAAAGAGGTTTTAATTCTATATTTTTATGACACCTCTCTGTGCAACTCTATGCATGCACCAAGGCAATGACATTGACCATGCAGTATAGGGATTATCCGGTTAATCCCTTCTGGAAACAAAAACTTTGGTCTTGATTCGTTCGTGCTCTCTTGGCTGGATCTGGATTCTTGCGTTGACACAGACAGCTTGAAATAAAGAGAAACCAACTAGGCTTTGAACGGTAGGCCCTTTCCATATTTTTATTATTTTGAGCTTCTTCTGATACAATTATTCGGGTTTTTTTGCGATTCACGGTGTTTTCCTTTTTATATTACTTTTTTGCAATCATGAATTGTGCAAAAATTGACGCCCATTTTGCAAAAAAATAGCTATCTGAGGAGAAAATCGTTATTGCATCAGCAGCATTTTGGTCTACCAATAGATTTATGGCCTGAATTGGGCATTAAATAAAGACGTTCAGCCGTTTGCAACATTCGTCTTTTTTATCTGGAGTAAGACGACGCTCTGCACTCCTGTAGCAACCGCACCGACGACATTGTAACCGAGTTTAAAATACCATAAGTGACATCTGTTGATAACAGAGAGATTTCTCATGGACTGAAATCAACTTCTATTTACACAATGAGACAAGCAATTGGAATTTTCTACGTAAAGGCATCTGTCGCTTTGCTTTAAAAAGAAACTACCCTGACATTTGAATCAATCGAGTATTTCTTTTTTACGGTAACCACGGCTCTTTCTTCTTTCGGGCCAAAAAGGGCTTTTTTATACCAAATGATCGTGCGTTTAATTTGGTTTAATTACAAGATAGTATTTCCGTCCTTTGAATGGTTCCACTCTGGCAATTTTTGTGTGATATCTATCGTCATTTCACAAAAGGTGAAAAGCAAGACTTTTTCTCGGTTTTTATGGATTGTGGTAGCACTGCTGTGTGGTTTGGACAGAGGGTTGCGTGGTGGGTTTGGGGGAGTCTTTGCATGTAAAAATGTGTTGCAACCATATCATCTTCCCTCAGAAAAAAAATCTTGTAGTCATAGAGATCGGTTGTCTCTCTCTCTCTTTCTTTCTCTCCCAAGAAAATGACCATTCTTCAGATGGCAATAATGATAATAATTGTTAAAAATTACATTTCAAATAAAATTTTAATTTCGAAGAAAAAAACCCTCTTGTTTACCCTCACCTCCTGCCTTTTCTTGTTCCAAACTCCCTTGCTTAACTTTGGTCTTGAGCTCAGAAAAGATGACAGTGCAGGGTTCTGGTTACATTCTGCTAAAAGATTGCAAGTCATTCTTGGAAGAGATCCTTACAAGGGAGTGGAATGATGGGCCGCCAGCCCAACTGGACAAAAGGAATTTAAACGACCATAAAAGTTGTAATATAAAGAAGCATGTAAAATCGAAAGTATGTCTTGTCAAAATACGACAAATCGGGGTGCATTTTTCCCGCTCTCTTCCTTGATATCAAATTTAGAAGCCGGGATTATACGACTACCTACCACTGAGAGTTCATCATCTGTTCCTCACGGACAGTTTCAATGTAACTGTAAGAGGTCAACCCATTCCCGGAAAAAAGAAGGCTTCGCATTGTGCAAAAAAAAAGGTGCCAGTATTTTTGACGGCATTCGCGTGCATTTTACCGAAAAAAAAGATAAAACAAAATTTCGTGAAAAGTCCAAGGTTAGCAACGCGTGCTTCTTTTGTCGAGGATCATGACTCCGTTCTGCAAAAAGCGTACGTTTGTCAAGTACTTAAGCCGTCCCAGAGTCTATGATCATCGCGCCAGAATAGCAGTGATTTTAATGAATGCCCTGAAAAAGGCATGTTTCTTTCGCGTGGGAATCTATGGCTCTTCGGTCACTTTTCTGGTCCGTTGCCGATCACGATGATTTGGAGCGTGAAGACGAGAGAGTGTTTCTCCATAAGAGATATCATATAATGACCATTTAAGGAAATGATGCACTGTAGTAAACCGATACTGCAGACGGAGAGAGAGCGAAATACCATCACCACTTCTGTAGATGGCGTTCTGTTCATGCAATAAGAGGAAAATTCAATTTTCTTGTGAGATAAAAAGAAACAAAAAATAATCAGTTAAAAATCTCCTTTCGGCTACTTGAGCCCCGTAGCGTGTATGTAGTAAATCTACTAAATGGTTAAGTTTAAAAAGTGACATGCTGCTATGGTAAATCAACCCAAAAATTATACTGTAGATGCACGAATGTGATAAATTTTCCATTACCTTTTACTCCCTCCCCACAGTCGTCGGAAGCAAAAGCAACAATGTTTTGTTTTATTGAATTTTTCTTGCATTATTGTTATTAATGATTTTACAGCAAAACGCACACTTTTTTTCCTTTGGAAGAAAAGAAGTTTGGTTTTCCAAGGGAAGATCTTGTAGTAGATTCTTGACAAACAACTTTATCTCCTAAATTCCTTTTTTAAGCATCAGTAATTAATTATTCGGATGGGAACGCACATATTATCATAATTCTCTGTTGTTGGAGAGAAAATTGGTTCTTTTGTTTGTCAAATGCATCGTTGAGACTTTGAGAAGAGAAAAAAAGTTTGTTTGGGGGAAAGAAATTAATCTTTTTCTGGGAGAAAATTCCAGTGGTTTTTCTCAATCTTCAAGAACACAATTGTATCGTCCAAAACTGATCTCAAAATGTGCGTCTTGGACAAGGACCATTTTTTTCTCTCGTTTCGCTCAATTTGATCTTCTTTTAGAATCTTTTTCCTCCTCTTTTTTCTGAGTTGCAAAGAATACAAATAACCCAATACATCGAACATTTGTCCGTACTTTTTACACAATGGTTCGACACACTGGAGATGTTTAATCATGTCTCAACCTGTGTGGTTCCACCTGTGATAATGCTTGTAATGTGCACAACTTCTCCTGTCTTGTAAAGTGACACCCAAGATGGCTGGTGTTGGAAAATAGGATCAAATGTAGTAGTTGTACCTGCCAGCTGAATGACAAATCAATTTTTTTTAGAAAGAAGTCTACTTCAAGTTCTTTTTTCCAAGTAATGCAAAAAAAAAAGTTTTGTCCTGCGATGGAAAATAAATTTTTTAACGACAACGTGTTTCATGGCTTTCTCAAAAAAATGCCGTTAATCCACATGAAACAATAGATTTATGGGGTTTTAAAGATGAAAAAAGTTTTATAGTAGTGGAAGGATGTCATCAAGTTTGCGCAAGGTAATTGGCGATGAAAACGGGGAACCTTTTTTTTAATTTATCACCAAAACACATATACTATTTGCTCTAAAATCTCATCTTGAACATTTATCCATGACGATTTTGGAATTTTTACAACTGTTTCTTGGATGTCAATATTGAGAGAGCTGATCTGTGTTAAGTGACCCCCACTATCTTTGTTGGGGAAGCAAAAAGAAGGATACAAGGGGTGTAAGAGAAATTAAAAAATCAGTTTTTACACTCCTTTCTTCAAACTTTTTTTTGTTTTAGCGGATTTTTTTGTATGTTTTCTCTCTGACATACCGTGTGTTTGGACTCCAACCATCCTTAGGCAAGAAGTGCACTGTGCTTTGACAAAGGCACGACACATTGTTGTTTTTGGTGCAATAAACGACAAAAAAGGGAAATGGAACAAGTCGTAAATTCAAAGGCAAAACTTTTCAACCTCTTGATTGACGTAAACCTCAGAAAAAAGAAGGTTTTTTGCCTCTCTGTTGTTCTTGGCAGCAGCGAAATTGTGACATTCTTTTGGAAAGGAATCTGTGAACAAAAATTCCGCACACTGATTTTCGTTTTAAAGACAAAAACCCCTTTTAGAGTGTATACTGTTTTGTCCTGGAGGGACCACCTATGTGAAAAAAAGTTAAACTCATAAAGATCTAATCATCATCAAGCTGGAGAAATTGACCTCTTTTGTTGCCCCCTTCTTCGCATGACATTTGGTTCTTTCAAGAAGAAACAATTACTGATTTGTCGTATCATGAAACTGTTCAATTAAAATGCCTTCTATTGTACTATAGTATGAAGCATAGCTACTGCTACTGCTACTTCCAACATGGCTACAGGGCGTCTCACTCAACAGCTACTTTCATGCAAGCTGACTCAGGAAGTTCTCGACCCACATTTTCACAAGAGGTTATTCCTTTTTATGTCAAAGGAATGATATATCTCGGAGTAGGGTTCGAAATTCAATTAAAAAGGGGGGTTAATTTGTCTCAGTATTCTAACCACCAGAACTGGAAATAAATCCACCGTAAAACATGATTTTTTCCCTCTCATTCGTAAATTCAATTACTGGAAAAAAAGGGAAAGTATCATAAAGATGAGACAAAAAAATTGACTTATTGCCTGTTTGCCTTTTATGGGGACATCCTGTAACTTGTGCTTCTGAACTTAACCACAAGGGTCAAACTCATTACATTTCCCTGCCCTTGCGTCCCCCCTAAAGCTAGACCTCACTTGGGTTTTTATTGATTTATTATATAAAATACTGAGTGCCTCCCACTACGTGTGCAAGACCTGTTTTCTGTGGTGTTGTAATATTCCGCACATATATACACATGTTTCATAAAAAATCCGGGAGAAAAGAAGCAGTCTTTTAAGGGGGACAAGAGAGTGATGAAAGCTACAATTTTGTGTTGGAGATAAGTGGGCGTTTTTGAACTATTTTTTTCTTTTGTCGACGACGTGGATATAATATAATTGTCCTTATAAAACATTTTAGTAAAATATGGCACAGTTGTTTTTACCTGTGTCAAACGTCTTTATTGCGGGCAATATGCCAACTGCATCCCACGTCATGTCAGCCTTTTTAGGCTGAAAAAAAACTCAGTTTTTTGCCACTATATTTATTTTTAGGGAAAAGGAGCGGTTTTCAAATAAAAACAAATGGCTGGAAAAAAAGAGTCAACCGCAAAAGACTCCCGCGCGACAATATATCATTGGTGTGTCGCACACATAAGAATTTACGGCAACTTATCAAAATATTATGGAAGGCTTTGTAAACTGTTGCAGGTGGAACTTGGCGCTTCTTTTACGATGTAGCCATAAATCTACCAGCAGCTTATACATATGCGAGTCTCATATCCACGCTATATCTTCCACTTCAAGGGACAGCCCGAAAGCTTACAATAATTTGTCCAGTGTTTTTGTTTGAAAGGAAAAAAACTTTCGCTAATTTTCCGCAGAAAAAAGGTCCATTGTAAAGAGAAAATCAGTGCAGCATTTCTTTTTCAAATCGACCTCCAAAGACGCCAACTTTTGAAGATAATTAGTCGAAAAGGAGATAAAAGGGTAGCGGGAGTTTCATTGTGTGCCAACAGCTGACGACGTCGACGATGACTACTAATTATAATTGCTATATAATTATCTAATCATCTAATATAATTTTGCATGCTGTGGCTACCCGAGAAAAAAACCGCAAGATATCAAGGGGAAAAAAAGACCGGCGCGGCGTGAACTCATAATGACTTCGCGAAAATTATTCTAAAATTTCTTGTTTCCATTTTGAAGTACTCTTATTCTTTTCCTTCGTGAGATTGCGGTGTCGGTTTCGAAAAAAGAAACAAAAGGTCTTGAACTTGCTCCTAAAGATGGCGCTTTCTGAGCCACATTTCGCTGACTTCTTAAGTAATAAGTCGTATAATTGCCGGCTTATTTCTGGCTATTTTCCCTTAAAAAAGACACAATTTTGCAATGTCATCAGTCTGCGGAAAGTTTGCACGAAAGAGCATATTGCAGCATGAAATTCTTTTTCGCTTTTTTACTACAAGGGTTGACCTCATAGTTCACAAAATGAGGCGAAATGAGAGAGAAAGAAATTCACGCTTAGAGTCACGAATTCTAGCACGCTGAGGAAAAGTAGGATATTATTGTTGCATGATTTAATTGATGATGCAATTGGAGCAAAATGTAGTACAAATGAAGCAAAGAATGGAAGATCAGGGTATCAAGAAGCATAACTAATCCAGGGTCCTTCCTATTGATTCTCCAAGAGCTGCAGTAGAAATGTGACAGGCCAAGGACCTAATAATAGCCCCTATACTTCATCCCTATCAAGAGAAAAGGTCTCCTTGCTGCCAAGGGATCAAAAGGACGATGCGGTTAGAGCTGAATTTCGTGTTTGGATTCTTTCGATTGATATTTCGTGATGCTGACTTAAGCCGCCACTTTATAAAAAAAAGCATCATTATCTTCTTCTATTGTATAATATGCATTGCATGCTTGTACGACTTTTGATCTTAAGTACAAATTTTTCGCGTGTCATTAGGGCGATGGCAATTACTCCAGAAGATTTTTTTTCCTTAAAAGATGCAACAAGATCGCGTGAGGGTGCTATATACCACCTCGAAAAACATATGCTTGGACTGAGGGAGTTTTTTTAAGTGAAACAATGCCACCATATATATTTATTTTTATAGTACGATATCTCCCTTTCAAGTCTAGGATTACATGCTACTTGAGTACCAAAATGTTTAGAAAGAAGTATTATCTTCTTGGGTCACGATTCAAATCACAAAAACCCTTTGCATCTCTATATTTACAACTGGGCTCGTTCAACCGTTGCCACTCCTATTCTGCATAACACCTAAGCTCGAGTTACCACTTTTGGAGAGGCCTGAAATACGTGTAAACCCGTTTTTTATGCTGCATACCTTGTTGCTTATACTATTATAATACATGGACGACGTTTTCAGAATTTGATTTAAAAGAGAGATTGAACTAGATTCCATCGGGAACATTATAGTATAACAAAAAACCTCTTTGGTGGTACTAGAGGGGGGTGATTGAGACCCTCTTTTTTGCATCTTAAAAATTAGTTTTGAAACATATACAAAACATAGAGTAATCTACTACTCTCTCTCTCAACTTTTTTGCTCCGAAACAAAAATTCAAATCAGTTCCATATAATTGGTTGCTAATTGGATCCTTTGCTCTGATTGAAATGTCAATTTGGACTTGGGGCAATCAGCATTTTGTTTCAAGACAATAATGGCAAAAAATATATGTTCCACTTTCACTAATACTAAATACCATATTTGATTTTTGTGACAAGCAACTGTGTACACTTGTAGAACAAGAGCGAAATTATATATATCTCTCTCTTTTGCCTGCAAGGTGGCAAAAAAGGGCCTTAAAGTGAATTCTGTTTTTGCTCCTTTTTTTCAATGCAAAGTCATGACTACGGTTTGTCAAAACACCACCAAAAAACTGAGCCAGTTTTAGAAACGCATGTTAAAGTGGAGATTAAAGACAAAGGCTTTGGTATCTGTCAACAAAAGCATTTCCAGCTCTAAAACTGCATTCAGCGCCACCACCCACCCTAAGCTCATGATTACCAACTTTCAACATGTGTTTTGAATTCTTAAGTATCAATTTCCTGGTCCTAAATGAGCCTTAATGCCTTTCCTCTTCCAAAAGAGCCATGCAAAAAAAAACTGGAATGCATCATGTTAATAACCAAAAAAGTGGTCTTTTTCGAAGCATTCGGAAACTCTACGCCCATTTGCCCCGGGCTGGGAAATAATTAAATATGTAAATATAGATTTTTGTAGCGGTTTCCCATTTTTTTCTACGATTCCCTTCGAAATAATCACTTAAACGAGGAAAATACATTTCTGTTTCATAAATCAATCTACGTAGTCCTGTCATTATCGCTATTATGCTTAAACAAACTTCTCTTCGAGATGTAATTTGAGAAAGCCCCTAAAAGGCACCCATCTGGGGCCACCTTAAGGATATCCTGAAATTGGAAACACATTTTGTCCCAATGACAGTACATTTTTTTTCTGGCAAGGCATTCAAAAGTGTTTTCAAAAATTACTTGAAAAAAAATCTGTCCTGGAGCACGTGTGCAGATGAAAAATGATTGACCAATGATATGAGGACCAAGGACAAATCAATTTTCAATGTTTTTTCTTCCCCAAAAATAAGTTTTCCCCATCTGTCAATTCATATACTGAAGGTTTGAGCTAAAGGACCATTTAAAACCGATCACGTGGAGGTTGCAACGTTGTTTTTTCGGGGAAAAGGAAGATTTTTACATAGATATGTAGAACTGGTTATTTGGCATCGATTTTGAGGCCTGTGCACATTTAAAGTTGCCACTGTTTGGGCAGCAAAAATGCGACGTATGTTTTAAAATATACTCTGCAGAGGTTCATGAATCACAAAAAAATTTGCATAGATTAAATTGTTTATGCACGTAGCTTGTTTACTTCAAAGTAAAGAAAAAAGTTTTGTGTTCAAAGGCGAGCCATTAATTTCATTTTAGGTTAATATATTATCTTCAGATGTACACTCAAAGGGGAACAACTCTTCTTGCTGCACATTTTCACGCAAGATTTATGTCTCCGTGTTTGACTTTATGTGCCATGGGATGCATACTTATAAATATTTATCGGGTGCATGTCCAAATTCATTAATTCTCGTTTTCATGCTACTATAGAAAAAGAGGAACCCGTTCACCTCAATGAGCAACGCGCGCTAGAGCTCTAATTATTGGAGGCGTAAAAGATATTGGACTTGGAAAGAGACTGACGTTTTGCAATTTTGCATCAAGCACTGACGAATGGCCCATTTTCCACCCTACAATTGAAACCAGTTTTCCCTTCAGAAATCAAAGCCAAAAAACGCCAGCTCCAAAAAGAAACATTCGAAGAAATGCACAGAACAAAAAACCCTTTAATATTTGGTCATTCAGTGCACTTCTTTTCACAAAGATCGGGCTTTTTAAATTCTCCTCCTTTGAATCTTGAAAGTGATTCCAAAATCGTCACCAAGAGTTTCATTTATTTGTCGCTCTTTACACCAAGAGCCCCATTACCAAAGTCTTTTCCACACAAGTAGTAATTTTCTCAGCAGGATTTCACTGTCAATTAGTACCCACCATTGGATTTCCGCAAGAGGTTGGTGCTTCTTTTACCCTCGAATTTTTTTCCCCTCAAATGTAAGTTTTTTCTTCCTTCATTAATGTCCTTCGACAAAACGAGTACAAAATCACTGCAGAATGCCTTAAAGGTTGGAGGTGGGTATATCTTTTTTTCTGGTGCATTCTTTGAAGTTTTTACACTGAAGCACGCACTCACACGAGAGAGGGAGAGAAGCTACATGGATGACACATCGTGATATCTGATTTGGATGTCGCGACTTTCTTCATCTCACGCTGTGACATGTGGAGCTAAAACACATACACGTACACATATACGTATGTAGTACTTACTCGGTTGCAACAAAAAAGTAGTTGTTTTTATCAACAATTGGAAAAACCTGAAAACCGTATCAAGGTTTTGAATGCATTTCAAAGTATATAACGGGTTTACAGCAAAGTCCTCAACACCAAACACCTTTCTCTGGTAGGAGTTGTGGTTTTTAGAGTAAGTTTTTTTGTCCCCGACACTCGAAACCCATTTGAACAAGTTTTTGGGTCATGTTTGCTCAAGATATTTTATGAAGTTAATCTTTTGGTTCAACATGATGGCACTGGATGCGGGTTTTGCGGTCGAGGAGGAAAGAAAATCAGGAGCAAAGTGAGAGTTCTTCTTCTTCTTGTGACACATCACAGTGACCTGTTGCATTTCTCCGGATTTTTCCCCTTCTTCTTCCTCCTCATTGATTCCAGAAAACTTTCTCTGAATCAGACATGTCAAATGCGTTCCCGCTCATAATTGGCGAAAAAGGTTTTAAATAAAAAAGTTTAGTCTTTTTTTTTCAATCGATCCATTTTGTGCCCTTTACTTCTGGATGGTTTGACAGCACCTTGCAAACCCATGTAGGTGGCTATTTTCAGATTATACACTGAAATGCCATGAAGTAGCTCATTAATTTTTACAAAAGTCAAACACACGTCTTTTTTGCATATCAATTTAAAGAACTTTCAGGCAAACTGCTCCTTTGCATGCAGTCCGACGATCCTTTAAAGTAGATTTAGGACAGTTTATTTATACTTTCGCTTTTTACCGAAAAAAATCGACTTTGGGTCTTAGATTTTATAGTATAGAACAAAAAATGTCATACGACACAAATTCTTTGACACTTGGATGTACTCGTGTTTCCATCGTTGGTTGAAATATCTCACGTCGCTGGTCGTCACGGAAAAAAGACAGAGAATTCTGTCATGGAAGAGGACTTTTTTGGAGTAAAAACCTCACGACACAGACGGAGGTTTGAATGACAATGCATCGTCACATATATCGGTGAGAGACAACAATGACATTGAAAGAACAATCTGTAAAAGCCCTAAGAAACTTTTTTTTTTTTTTTTTGAGCTCAAAACAAAAAGACATTATAAAAATATCAAATGTGGGTTGTAGCCGGATATTGACAGATGATGAATCAAGAAAAAAAGAATCAGGTTTCAGGATTTTTTTCTCCCTCTCTCATAACAACTTTTACCTAAGAAAAGTTTATGGAATCAATTGTGTGGTTTTTGATTTCAATTTGAAGTAGTTTTTTTTCTTCTTTTCCATAAAAGTGAAAAAAAATGTAGTTCAATCGATGTGACTTGCCAGAAAAACAAATATTTGAGTTCCCCCCTATTTCCCAACAATCTAGACCTCATTTCTTGAAAGATTGGCACTAGAATATGAGATTCTTAAGATGAAGTCATCGGGGGAAAACGCCCCTGAAATACGATCATGTGTGAATGAATTTGTTATATTTCTATTATTATAGATATGTTGATATGAAGACTGCTACAACACCATTTCCCCCCTTAAAACCATTAAGCTTCTTATTTTTGATCTAAAAAGATAATAAACTTGAAAAGGAGCCCATCAACTTTAAATTACAACCGTAAACGTGGGCCAACTGGAACTCCTACAATACACGACCTTGCTACACATTAGTGAATGGTAAGTTTTTGGAGAAATGATATCACTGGAAAATGAGCTTGTCATCATTGAAATAAAAAAGAAGAGTGGGGATTACGAATGAATCAAATGTGTGTATTTGTCCTTTTTTTCTACTTTCAAACAACCATTAACACTTATAATCTAAACATTGAGAATGAATGGAAATATCACAGTTTCTTTGAGGTTCAACGGGGAGAAAGAAATTGTCTTTTGAAAGAAAGTCAATTTTTTTAGGATGAAGAAAAAAATGGATGATTTTTCTTTCTTCCAACTTCCTGTTTGTTTCTCCCGAAGAAGAATTCATCTCTTACACATGAGTTGCTAGAGATGAATTAGCTGCTGAAGGAGCTGCCATTGCTCTGACTGTAGATGGCGTTGTTGCCGAAGTTGGGGCTGTTGAGTTCACGTACACGGAGTAATCTTCAACATCAGGTTTTCTTAAATGGCCTCGCAACGTCCCTTTGTTGTCAAAAGGCGGGTAACAGTTTTTAACACTGACTCCGTTGCTGAACTGACTGTACGTTGGACTGATGGGGGATGCCCTGACGTGGACAGAGTATCTCTGCTTATCCTGATCTCCCGATGTCACGTACAAGTTGTCAGATGACTTGTTAGTAGTGTCAGTTGTAGCTGGGAGGCCGTGGTGGTGATGCCCGTAGTTGTAAGATGATGAGTTGCTTCCAGACGCTGCCGCAGTGCCAGCAGACGACGGGGAAGACGTGTAAGCGGGATTGTAGCTGCCATAATTGCCATAGTTTGCAAGGTTGCTGCCGTAGTAACTGCCATTGCCGGAGTAGTTCTGCACTGAGGAAGGCATGGGTTGGGGAGCCAGTGTGTAGTTGGCCTGAAAAAGGAGACAGAGCATGAATTACTATCTGCCAACGCCATCTGTGATAGGCACCTGAGCCAGTTTAAGCGCCCAGTGGCAAGTGATACCGAGCAAGGAAACAACAGGGCTTTACAATTGATGGTACATAAACTTGAATATTCAAAAGGGTTTTTTTCTTTAAAAAAATACATAGAAGACCCCATATTTCTCAGAATTTATTGCCCAAGTCATAGATAAAACAGCTCTCAAGGAGGGATGCGTGGTGTGAAACTTCTTTACACACACACACCAGAAAATTTATTAAATGTTCTCAGAAAAAAGGGAGTTTTCGCGTCAGAAAGCGCGCATCTTCTCCCCTCTTATTTTAAAATAAATTACCTTTGCGCATTTTTTTCCAAATCACGCGATTTTTCAAAGGAAAATATTTCATGCCAATATCCTTTTTGGGTGAAAGAATTGAAAAAAAAGAGATGTTATTACAACAATGCTTCATTTCATTCATCACGTATGTACATGTACTTCCTTCGTACCAAGATTTTTTTGAAGAAAAAAAATTGAGCAGTTTTCTAAAACCGCAAGAATGGCGAAATAATTTGGGAAGTCGTATTTTTTTCATTCGTGTTTTTTTTTCTTGAATATAATGATGTCAGAAATCAGTTCGTTGTGTACTTTTTACCGCTACTTTTTACGAAGATATACCATCTATTCTGCATTTTTAATCAACAGGTGCTCGAGCAGCGGCATCTTTTTTTCTCCTTAAAAATGCATAGGAAATTCTTATGGGTAACAAGCTGTTCCAACGCATTCCTCAACACTTGCAGAAGAAGACTCTCATTCGGTAGTGCAGCAATGCACTCCATAACCCCCTGTATGACCCTGCAATCAATTTTTAAAGGAGGGTTGACGCGCTCTCAGACATTTTTTTCTTACAAAAAATATTACATCTCAAAAGAAAGTTATTTTTTCGAAAAGTCGTGACTCAGGAAACACTAATTTTCTCTCATTCTCAGTTGAGTTGTGAATTAGGTAGTAAACAATTCCTTGAATATCAGTTTTCAATCTAAAGAAGAAGAAGAAAAAAAAGCCCTCACAAATATTGTGTGCTTCTTCAAACTTTTTTGCCGAGAAAAAAAAAGTTTTTGAGCGAGCGCGCAATTCTGAAAAGATCATGACACACTAAAAATAAAAACACATACACTTTGGAAAAAGTTGCTTTAGTAATTATAAAATGCAGGAAAGAGGGCATGTAAAAAAAATTCTTAAAGGTTGTTGTTGTGTTTTAAAGTGAGTCAAGAGGAAATTAACAAAAATAAAAGGGCTTGTTTACCAGTTGTTACAACGTGAGGTACTCCACGTACATTGAAAAGCCCCTACAGTGTGGTACTACATGTAGTAGTAGTAGTGGCTTGAGCAGATGGCATTTTGCACGCAATTAAGATAAGAAGAGCTTTAATACACACACTCACATTCCTCATGTTACTCAGGAAGTAATATTAACTATTACAGAATCAAGGCAAAAATTTTCACTTCCTATCTTATTTTTGTTGAGCCAGAGGAAGTATTTGAGACATGCAATTAATGAAAGCGAAAGGAGTTTTTTTCCTCCTCTCTTGTACCCATCAAGTACACAAACATACTACGATCCCATTTTCGTATATATATACGTGTGTGTATGTATACTATGTGAGCGTATAATGATATGCTTGAATATTGCATTTAAAATGAGGCATAGCCAATGCTGATAATCGGCCAAGGCTCTCGAAGACATATTTTTTCTTTTATGTTGTACAGGGAGCATAACCCATTATTAGGGACCTTTTTTTCTGAATGAAGGAGATTAATTTTACTCAATTTATCACGCTATTCGAGGTGGGACAAGTACTTCTTGTTCAATTATACACATTTTCCCCATTGAAAGATAATTAATTCCGAAAGGCTTTCAACGCCTGGGTCAAAGTAGTAGTTGCATAATTGGCTTACCGACAACGAGTTGGTGCTTTTGTTGTTAAAGTTTGACGAGTTATGAACGTGAGCATAGTTGCCCATCGACCCAACAGTCGGCGGAGGAATTCCAACGCTAATGATCCCCTTTGACCCTTGGTCCAAATAGTCTCTACTGGGGCGCCTCCTTTGGGTCCCTTCGATGTTGTTGTTCCTGCTCTTTTCGTCCAATCCGCCCCAACCGGTCACCAAATCGACCTCGTCTGGTTGCGACAGTGACGATGACGTCCGAACTTCGACCTTGTTCAGTTCCGATGAATCGTTTGAGGCTCCATCTTCACTGTTGGTCGAGGCTGTCGACGCTGACCCCAACCCAGTGGTCCTGTTCAAGGCCAAATGACCACCGGACTGACCGTTGGATGACTTTTTGCTGATGACCACGATGTCGGAACTGGCCCCGAGCTTGGCCGTGCAGGTTGCTTGATGCTGTCTCCTGCAGACCACAATCGTCATGATGATTGCTACCGTGAGGAAGAGGCCTCCTAAAATCCCAGCCAAAATCACCACCAAAGAAACTGCAGCTGAAAAGATAAAAGAAACTTTAAAGAACTGTGGTTTTTCCAACGCGAAGATGTTATTTGACAGGGAGGGGCAGCTATGGTAGAGTAAGTCTGAGTCCTGGTGCCCATTAAAACTAAAGCTTGTCATTTAAAAGATTATGAAAATGTTTCATTTTCAAGTTTTCTCATAATTTTTTGGGGAGGGTGGAGTTGCAGCATCTTTGTACTAAAACTCACATTTTTAGCATAACAACACGCTGATTAAGAAGTCTGCTTTTTATTTATGGACTTAGGGTATGTGTATACATATGTTGTATGAGATTACTGGAGAGATTTGTCCGCCCTGCTGAAGGGAGAGAGAGAAAAAAAGAGCTCTTGATATTGACAAGACAGAGACTGCACTTTAATTTTCACTTTTTGTTTTAAAAAAGAAAAAAAGAACCTATTTTTTACGTCAAGCTTGAGATGAATATTTTCGGGGCGTTACTCTCTCTCTTGGAAAAAAGTTGTTGGAAATGTCGAACTGACGTCACTTTTCTCAGGCATGCTCTCAAAATTGGCATGAAGATGTCTTACTTTTTATGTTTGTATGCGCACTTAAAAAACGCTAACAAGTGCTACACATTATTACACACTTGTTAACCGTGGCATGATATGAAGTGATTTTAAAAAAAGTTTTTTTTTTGTTTGAGAATAGATTAGGGCACCGATATAGACATATCCAATCGCGTCGTCGTTTTGCATACTAACGAACTTTTACCCGGGCACAAAAAAGGCAAAAACTAATATATTTCTTCCAAGCAAACACTGGTCATCACGCGGAGTGAGGTTTCAGACCACTTAATCTCAAAACATCACGTCCACTTGAAGATGATGGGTCCAATTTTTCAGTCTAATATTAGCATTATATAAAAAAGATTATTGAGTGAAGGGCTTTTTTTGTTGTTTTGCTCATTTCATCCAGCTGGGCTTAAACAAGAGATTATATTTTCCAGCATCTCTTTTTTGTGGTACTTAGATTTACATCTACAATCCTCAAAAGATTGGTTTGAACTTTCTTTTCCACCAAAAAAAGGGTAATGCCGTAATAATTGACCACTTTGAAGAAATGAGCCTTTACATTGCTTTAAATGGGCATCAATATTTTAAAAATTCATAGCTTGTAACATTCTTTAAAGTAAAGATGTTGTTAAAAGATTAAACTACTTCTTCTTCTTGGAAGAGTTGACCATGTAGAAAATATTTGCACAAATGTATTTGCATCATAAAAGGATGGCAGTGGAAAATTTTGTAAGGCCCTTCCGCAAAAGTGCCCCCTCTTCAAGAGGAGACAATAGATTCATCTTGTTTAGTTAATTTAAGTCAACATTAGACGCACGTGCTCTAAGAAAAAAGCCTTTTTTAGATCTACTATCATCATTAATACGAACTATCGTTACCCAGAATTGGAGGGGTTAGAATGAAGTCATGCGTTTGAGCATAATTTGTGCTAACCCCAACTTTACCATATGTTTTGCTTGAGTGGTCGCTTGGGTGTCAGGAAAATGTGTGTACGTGCGTTGCATTTTAACGAGGTTTGATGGCTCACTTTTCTCTTTAAAGAAGAGAGAAAATTAGAGGATTCTTATTAATTCATCAACAAGCGGTCCCACGCTCTCTTTTGGCTTGATGTCGGCTTGCTGTTTGAGTAGCTTAAAATTGCAATTTCTCTCCTGTTATTCAACCCACTTGGCAACCCATTTTTGGCCCACTTTGATCTAATTTCAGGCCGAAAATTAATTGTTCGGCCTACAAGCGAAGGAAAACCGTAATAAATACTTACATTGCTGCTGCAAGGTGATTATCGCTGAATCGGTGCCCAGGGAGTTGGTCACCCTGCAAGTGTACTGGCCCAAGTCGCCGTCCTTAACGCCGGCAATGACCAGGGTACTTCTCACTCCGTCGTTGGACCTGTTTTCCAAAACGGAAAACTTGCCGCCGTTTCCAGTCAAGACAGGCAAACCGCCACTATAAAACCATTCCACCGTTTCAACAGTGGGCACAGATATTGCTTCACAAACTACACGTCCTATGGTGTCCAAAGTGGCAAACTGGACCCTGTGATCGGAAAAGATCCTTGGCTTCGATTTCATGTAAACTTTTGCACTGGCACTGATGACATTTCTGTCTTTGGAGTCTTTGTCTACAGCAGTCTCAGCGTTGCAAATGTATTCACCAACACTGTCTTTGCTGACGATCAAACTGAGGTTGGCAGAGTTGCCAACCAATCTTGGTTTCTGTCCCTTGCCCATGGTTCTGTACCAGGAATAAGTGGGTGCTGGATTCGAGTCGACCAGGCAGCTGAGAGTGACTCTTTCGTCGTTGTCCCCAGCAATGCTAACGGGCCGTTTGATGAACATGGGTGGATCTGAAACACAACTGAGTTAAGGAAGAGTCCCATGTCATTGTAAAGGAGCACTTACAAGCCACATTGATGATGGCAGACTCTTCAGTCTTGCCAATGGGATTGGTTACTTCACATTTTACAACATGGTTGTGTAACCTCCTGTCCACATGGTCCAGTACCAGCTCAGTTGAGGTCTCGAGGGCCTTCCGGCCTCCAACATACCAAGCATATGTCAACTGGGTGGGGTTAGCATGGGCCTCACACCGGAACCTCACCCTGGTTCCTTCCTCTACAAAGTCTTCTTGATCAGATGTCAATTCCACATGCGGAGGATAATGGACTTGGAGCCTGAAAGTAAAGGAATGTTTTATGGGGGCTGCAGATGAATTGGGCCTCTTGAGAAGTCGTTAGCAAGTCACGTCAAAGCAGACGGATATTGTGCAAGTCTTTCAGTGGTTGTGACATCTTTATATAAAAAGTGAGAGGGGAAATTGACTACATATACTTTTTCGAAATACTTTGATCTTGCCTAATAGACTTTGGCAAAGATGTCAAAACCTTAAATGCCTCTTTTGAAGCAGTAAAGAAACCTCCCCAAGAATATGGATGTTTTCATTGCTCCAAATGAAAGACAGGAAATCAAGAATGAAGAGAAAATTATCACATTTCTATCCGGTTGTACTGTATATTGACGATTTTCACGAGGCAGTTTTACGTTTTCACGCACACTCTTCTTGACAATTTACACCATAATCTCTTAATAAATATGGAAAGAAGTGTTCCCTTGTAATAACCTGGTCGTGACTAAAGCCTTTGTTCATTTTTTCACTTCATAAAAATCCCTTTTATTGCGTCCTTTTTTATAGTTGTAATCGGATTAGATGCCATTGTACTCCATAGA
>CAXHLB010000170.1:0-18796 GCA_964017235.1 Sabellastarte sp. h YS-2021
CACAAATAATTTCTTTTCAGACATGTAATGCTCCAAATGCGCCTAAAATACCCTCATTATTCATTGTTAAAACATGCATGAAATTAAATAAGGCCTTCAGATGATCAACATTATGATATATCTGACATTCCCCCCATGGGGTGGGGGGCAGACCAGCCCCACCCCCCGGAACTGAAATTTCTAATAAGGCCCTCGAGTAGGAGAGACCAACAGAAATTCATTCTAGGATATAAACTGAGTTTCCTGTGAAAATTTCAGCCAGATTGACCAACTTTAAGAGGGGGTTTGCACTGATCTGGCATTCTATGACACCCTCGCTACCTACACTCCCTGAATCTGTACTTTGGACTGGATATGTATTTCTGAGAAAATACACCACCCAAATTCATTTTAGTGGCGACTCCTGTGGCAGAAAATGTGGTTTCCAGCCTTTAATTTGCCTTAATTGAGAAAATACCAGCATATCCTGATGCAGCCACCAGAGGCTATATTCACGGCTTCCTGGGGCCCATATCACACAAATGACACCACTGGTATAGCTGATGTAATCCTAAGACCTGTGCAATCAGGTTTAGTAGGTGCCAGGTGATTTCCTGGTCAAATTTGATGGTTACAGAGCAACATCTGGTACTGGTTTGGGGTGATTTACATGTATTTCTGACCAATTTAACAGCCATATTGGGCACAAATAATTTCTTTTCAGACATGTAATGCTCCAAATGCGCCTAAAATACCCTCATTCATTGTTAAAACATGCATGAAATTAAATAAGGCCTTCAGATGATCAACATTATGATATATCTGACATTTCCCCCCATGGGGTGGGGGGCAGACCAGCCCCACCCCCCGGAACTGAAATTTCTAATAAGGCCCTCGAGTAGGAGAGACCAACAGAAATTCATTCTAGGATATAAACTGAGTTTCCTGTGAAAATTTCAGCCAGATTGACCAACTTTAAGAGGGGTTTGCACTGATCTGGCATTCTATGACACCCTCGCTACCTACACTCCCTGAATCTGTACTTTGGACTGGATATGTATTTCTGAGAAAATACACCACCCAAATTCATTTTAGTGGCGACTCTGTGGCAGAAAATGTGGTTTCCAGCCTTTAATTTGCCTTAATTGAGAAAATACCAGCATATCCTGATGCAGCCACCAGAGGCTATATTCACGGCTTCCTGGGGGCCCATATCACACAAATGACACCACTGGTATAGCTGATGTATCCTAAGACCTGTGCAATCAGGTTTAGTAGGTGCCAGGTGATTTCCTGGTCAAATTTGATGGTTACAGAGCAACATCTGGTACTGGTTTGGGGTGATTTACATGTATTTCTGACCAATTTAACAGCCATATTGGGCACAAATAATTTCTTTTCAGACATGTAATGCTCCAAATGCGCCTAAAATACCCTCATTCATTGTTAAAACATGCATGAAATTAAATAAGGCCTTCAGATGATCAACATTATGATATATCTGACATTTCCCCCATGGGGTGGGGGGCAGACCAGCCCCACCCCCCGGAACTGAAATTTCTAATAAGGCCCTCGAGTAGGAGAGACCAACAGAAATTCATTCTAGGATATAAACTGAGTTTCCTGTGAAAATGTCAGCCAGATTGACCAACTTTAAGAGGGGGTTTGCACTGATCTGGCATTCTATGACACCCTCGCTACCTACACTCCCTGAATCTGTACTTTGGACTGGATATGTATTTCTGAGAAAATACACCACCCAAATTCATTTTAGTGGCGACTCCTGTGGCAGAAAATGTGGTTTCCAGCCTTTAATTTGCCTTAATTGAGAAAATACCAGCATATCCTGATGCAGCCACCAGAGGCTATATTCACGGCTTCCTGGGGCCCATATCACACAAATGACACCACTGGTATAGCTGATGTAATCCTAAGACCTGTGCAATCAGGTTTAGTAGGTGCCAGGTGATTTCCTGGTCAAATTTGATGGTTACAGAGCAACATCTGGTACTGGTTTGGGGTGATTTACATGTATTTCTGACCAATTTAACAGCCATATTGGGCACAATAATTTCTTTTCAGACATGTAATGCTCCAAATGCGCCTAAAATACCCTCATTCATTGTTAAAACATGCATGAAATTAAATAAGGCCTTCAGATGATCAACATTATGATATATCTGACATTTCCCCCCATGGGGTGGGGGGCAGACCAGCCCCACCCCCCGGAACTGAAATTTCTAATAAGGCCCTCGAGTAGGAGAGACCAACAGAAATTCATTCTAGGATATAAACTGAGTTTCCTGTGAAAATTTCAGCCAGATTGACCAACTTTAAGAGGGGGTTTGCACTGATCTGGCATTCTATGACACCCTCGCTACCTACACTCCCTGAATCTGTACTTTGGACTGGATATGTATTTCTGAGAAAATACACCACCCAAATTCATTTTAGTGGCGACTCCTGTGGCAGAAAATGTGGTTTCCAGCCTTTAATTTGCCTTAATTGAGAAAATACCAGCATATCCTGATGCAGCCACCAGAGGCTATATTCACGGCTTCCTGGGGCCCATATCACACAAATGACACCACTGGTATAGCTGATGTAATCCTAAGACCTGTGCAATCAGGTTTAGTAGGTGCCAGGTGATTTCCTGGTCAAATTTGATGGTTACAGAGCAACATCTGGTACTGGTTTGGGGTGATTTACATGTATTTCTGACCAATTTAACAGCCATATTGGGCACAAATAATTTCTTTTCAGACATGTAATGCTCCAAATGCGCCTAAAATACCCTCATTCATTGTTAAAACATGCATGAAATTAAATAAGGCCTTCAGATGATCAACATTATGATATATCTGACATTTCCCCCCATGGGGTGGGGGGCAGACCAGCCCCACCCCCCGGAACTGAAATTTCCTAATAAGGCCCTCGAGTAGGAGAGACCAACAGAAATTCATTCTAGGATATAAACTGAGTTTCCTGTGAAAATGTCAGCCAGATTGACCAACTTTAAGAGGGGGTTTGCACTGATCTGGCATTCTATGACACCCTCGCTACCTACACTCCCTGAATCTGTACTTTGGACTGGATATGTATTTCTGAGAAAATACACCACCCAAATTCATTTTAGTGGCGACTCCTGTGGCAGAAAATGTGGTTTCCAGCCTTTAATTTGCCTTAATTGAGAAAATACCAGCATATCCTGATGCAGCCACCAGAGGCTATATTCACGGCTTCCTGGGGCCCATATCACACAAATGACACCACTGGTATAGCTGATGTAATCCTAAGACCTGTGCAATCAGGTTTAGTAGGTGCCAGGTGATTTCCTGGTCAAATTTGATGGTTACAGAGCAACATCTGGTACTGGTTTGGGGTGATTTACATGTATTTCTGACCAATTTAACAGCCATATTGGGCACAAATAATTTCTTTTCAGACATGTAATGCTCCAAATGCGCCTAAAATACCCTCATTCATTGTTAAAACATGCATGAAATTAAATAAGGCCTTCAGATGATCAACATTATGATATATCTGACATTTCCCCCCATGGGGTGGGGGGCAGACCAGCCCCACCCCCCGGAACTGAAATTTCTAATAAGGCCCTCGAGTAGGAGAGACCAACAGAAATTCATTCTAGGATATAAACTGAGTTTCCTGTGAAAATGTCAGCCAGATTGACCAACTTTAAGAGGGGGTTTGCACTGATCTGGCATTCTATGACACCCTCGCTACCTACACTCCCTGAATCTGTACTTTGGACTGGATATGTATTTCTGAGAAAATACACCACCCAAATTCATTTTAGTGGCGACTCCTGTGGCAGAAAATGTGGTTTCCAGCCTTTAATTTGCCTTAAATTGAGAAAATACCAGCATATCCTGATGCAGCCACCAGAGGCTATATTCACGGCTTCCTGGGGCCCATATCACACAAATGACACCACTGGTATAGCTGATGTAATCCTAAGACCTGTGCAATCAGGTTTAGTAGGTGCCAGGTGATTTCCTGGTCAAATTTGATGGTTACAGAGCAACATCTGGTACTGGTTTGGGGTGATTTACATGTATTTCTGACCAATTTAACAGCCATATTGGGCACAAATAATTTCTTTTCAGACATGTAATGCTCCAAATGCGCCTAAAATACCCTCATTCATTGTTAAAACATGCATGAAATTAAATAAGGCCTTCAGATGATCAACATTATGATATATCTGACATTTCCCCCCATGGGGTGGGGGGCAGACCAGCCCCACCCCCCGGAACTGAAATTTCTAATAAGGCCCTCGAGTAGGAGAGACCAACAGAAATTCATTCTAGGATATAAACTGAGTTTCCTGTGAAAATTTCAGCCAGATTGACCAACTTTAAGAGGGGGTTTGCACTGATCTGGCATTCTATGACACCCTCGCTACCTACACTCCCTGAATCTGTACTTTGGACTGGATATGTATTTCTGAGAAAATACACCACCCAAATTCATTTTAGTGGCGACTCCTGTGGCAGAAAATGTGGTTTCCAGCCTTTAATTTGCCTTAATTGAGAAAATACCAGCATATTCCTGATGCAGCCACCAGAGGCTATATTCACGGCTTCCTGGGGCCCATATCACACAAATGACACCACTGGTATAGCTGATGTAATCCTAAGACCTGTGCAATCAGGTTTAGTAGGTGCCAGGTGATTTCCTGGTCAAATTTGATGGTTACAGAGCAACATCTGGTACTGGTTTGGGGTGATTTACATGTATTTCTGACCAATTTAACAGCCATATTGGGCACAAATAATTTCTTTTCAGACATGTAATGCTCCAAATGCGCCTAAAATACCCTCATTCATTGTTAAAACATGCATGAAATTAAATAAGGCCTTCAGATGATCAACATTATGATATATCTGACATTTCCCCCCATGGGGTGGGGGGCAGACCAGCCCCACCCCCGGAACTGAAATTTCTAATAAGGCCCTCGAGTAGGAGAGACCAACAGAAATTCATTCTAGGATATAAACTGAGTTTCCTGTGAAAATTTCAGCCAGATTGACCAACTTTAAGAGGGGGTTTGCACTGATCTGGCATTCTATGACACCCTCGCTACCTACACTCCCTGAATCTGTACTTTGGACTGGATATGTATTTCTGAGAAAATACACCACCCAAATTCATTTTAGTGGCGACTCCTGTGGCAGAAAATGTGGTTTCCAGCCTTTAATTTGCCTTAATTGAGAAATACCAGCATATCCTGATGCAGCCACCAGAGGCTATATTCACGGCTTCCTGGGGCCCATATCACACAAATGACACCACTGGTATAGCTGATGTAATCCTAAGACCTGTGCAATCAGGTTTAGTAGGTGCCAGGTGATTTCCTGGTCAAATTTGATGGTTACAGAGCAACATCTGGTACTGGTTTGGGGTGATTTACATGTATTTCTGACCAATTTAACAGCCATATTGGGCACAAATAATTTCTTTTCAGACATGTAATGCTCCAAATGCGCCTAAAATACCCTCATTCATTGTTAAAACATGCATGAAATTAAATAAGGCCTTCAGATGATCAACATTATGATATATCTGACATTTCCCCCCCATGGGGTGGGGGGCAGACCAGCCCCACCCCCCGGAACTGAAATTTCTAATAAGGCCCTCGAGTAGGAGAGACCAACAGAAATTCATTCTAGGATATAAACTGAGTTTCCTGTGAAAATGTCAGCCAGATTGACCAACTTTAAGAGGGGGTTTGCACTGATCTGGCATTCTATGACACCCTCGCTACCTACACTCCCTGAATCTGTACTTTGGACTGGATATGTATTTCTGAGAAAATACACCACCCAAATTCATTTTAGTGGCGACTCCTGTGGCAGAAAATGTGGTTTCCAGCCTTTAATTTGCCTTAATTGAGAAAATACCAGCATATCCTGATGCAGCCACCAGAGGCTATATTCACGGCTTCCTGGGGCCCATATCACACAAATGACACCACTGGTATAGCTGATGTAATCCTAAGACCTGTGCAATCAGGTTTAGTAGGTGCCAGGTGATTTCCTGGTCAAATTTGATGGTTACAGAGCAACATCTGGTACTGGTTTGGGGTGATTTACATGTATTTCTGACCAATTTAACAGCCATATTGGGCACAAATAATTTCTTTTCAGACATGTAATGCTCCAAATGCGCCTAAAATACCCTCATTCATTGTTAAAACATGCATGAAATTAAATAAGGCCTTCAGATGATCAACATTATGATATATCTGACATTTCCCCCCATGGGGTGGGGGGCAGACCAGCCCCACCCCCCGGAACTGAAATTTCTAATAAGGCCCTCGAGTAGGAGAGACCAACAGAAATTCATTCTAGGATATAAACTGAGTTTCCTGTGAAAATTTCAGCCAGATTGACCAACTTTAAGAGGGGGTTTGCACTGATCTGGCATTCTATGACACCCTCGCTACCTACACTCCCTGAATCTGTACTTTGGACTGGATATGTATTTCTGAGAAAATACACCACCCAAATTCATTTTAGTGGCGACTCCTGTGGCAGAAAATGTGGTTTCCAGCCTTTAATTTGCCTTAATTGAGAAAATACCAGCATATCCTGATGCAGCCACCAGAGGCTATATTCACGGCTTCCTGGGGGCCCATATCACACAAATGACACCACTGGTATAGCTGATGTAATCCTAAGACCTGTGCAATCAGGTTTAGTAGGTGCCAGGTGATTTCCTGGTCAAATTTGATGGTTACAGAGCAACATCTGGTACTGGTTTGGGGTGATTTACATGTATTTCTGACCAATTTAACAGCCATATTGGGCACAAATAATTTCTTTTCAGACATGTAATGCTCCAAATGCGCCTAAAATACCCTCATTCATTGTTAAAACATGCATGAAATTAAATAAGGCCTTCAGATGATCAACATTATGATATATCTGACATTTCCCCCCATGGGGTGGGGGGCAGACCAGCCCCACCCCCCGGAACTGAAATTTCTAATAAGGCCCTCGAGTAGGAGAGACCAACAGAAATTCATTCTAGGATATAAACTGAGTTTCCTGTGAAAATGTCAGCCAGATTGACCAACTTTAAGAGGGGGTTTGCACTGATCTGGCATTCTATGACACCCTCGCTACCTACACTCCCTGAATCTGTACTTTGGACTGGATATGTATTTCTGAGAAAATACACCACCCAAATTCATTTTAGTGGCGACTCCTGTGGCAGAAAATGTGGTTTCCAGCCTTTAATTTGCCTTAATTGAGAAAATACCAGCATATCCTGATGCAGCCACCAGAGGCTATATTCACGGCTTCCTGGGGCCCATATCACACAAATGACACCACTGGTATAGCTGATGTAATCCTAAGACCTGTGCAATCAGGTTTAGTAGGTGCCAGGTGATTTCCTGGTCAAATTTGATGGTTACAGAGCAACATTCTGGTACTGGTTTGGGGTGATTTACATGTATTTCTGACCAATTTAACAGCCATATTGGGCACAAATAATTTCTTTTCAGACATGTAATGCTCCAAATGCGCCTAAAATACCCTCATTCATTGTTAAAACATGCATGAAATTAAATAAGGCCTTCAGATGATCAACATTATGATATATCTGACATTTCCCCCCATGGGGTGGGGGGCAGACCAGCCCCACCCCCGGAACTGAAATTTCTAATAAGGCCCTCGAGTAGGAGAGACCAACAGAAATCATTCTAGGATATAAACTGAGTTTCCTGTGAAAATGTCAGCCAGATTGACCAACTTTAAGAGGGGTTTGCACTGATCTGGCATTCTATGACACCCTCGCTACCTACACTCCCTGAATCTGTACTTTGGACTGGATATGTATTTCTGAGAAAATACACCACCCAAATTCATTTTAGTGGCGACTCCTGTGGCAGAAAATGTGGTTTCCAGCCTTTAATTTGCCTTAATGAGAAAATACCAGCATATCCTGATGCAGCCACCAGAGGCTATATTCACGGCTTCCTGGGGCCCATATCACACAATGACACCACTGGTATAGCTGATGTAATCCTAAGACCTGTGCAATCAGGTTTAGTAGGTGCCAGGTGATTTCCTGGTCAAATTTGATGGTTACAGAGCAACATCTGGTACTGGTTTGGGGTGATTTACATGTATTTCTGACCAATTTAACAGCCATATTGGGCACAAATAATTTCTTTTCAGACATGTAATGCTCCAAATGCGCCTAAAATACCCTCATTCATTGTTAAAACATGCATGAAATTAAATAAGGCCTTCAGATGATCAACATTATGATATATCTGACATTTCCCCCCATGGGGTGGGGGGCAGACCAGCCCCACCCCCCGGAACTGAAATTTCTAATAAGGCCCTCGAGTAGGAGAGACCAACAGAAATTCATTCTAGGATATAAACTGAGTTTCCTGTGAAAATGTCAGCCAGATTGACCAACTTTAAGAGGGGGTTTGCACTGATCTGGCATTCTATGACACCCTCGCTACCTACACTCCTGAATCTGTACTTTGGACTGGATATGTATTTCTGAGAAAATACACCACCCAAATTCATTTTAGTGGCGACTCCTGTGGCAGAAAATGTGGTTTCCAGCCTTTAATTTGCCTTAATTGAGAAAATACCAGCATATCCTGATGCAGCCACCAGAGGCTATATTCACGGCTTCCTGGGGCCCATATCACACAAATGACACCACTGGTATAGCTGATGTAATCCTAAGACCTGTGCAATCAGGTTTAGTAGGTGCCAGGTGATTTCCTGGTCAAATTTGATGGTTACAGAGCAACATCTGGTACTGGTTTGGGGTGATTTACATGTATTTCTGACCAATTTAACAGCCATATTGGGCACAAATAATTTCTTTTCAGACATGTAATGCTCCAAATGCGCCCTAAAATACCCTCTTCATTGTTAAAACATGCATGAAATTAAATAAGGCCTTCAGATGATCAACATTATGATATATCTGACATTTCCCCCATGGGGTGGGGGGCAGACCAGCCCCACCCCCCGGAACTGAAATTTCTAATAAGGCCCCTCGAGTAGGAGAGACCAACAGAAATTCATTCTAGGATATAAACTGAGTTTCCTGTGAAAATTTCAGCCAGATTGACCAACTTTAAGAGGGGGTTTGCACTGATCTGGCATTCTATGACACCCTCGCTACCTACACTCCCTGAATCTGTACTTTGGACTGGATATGTATTTCTGAGAAAATACACCACCCAAATTCATTTTAGTGGCGACTCTGTGGCAGAAAATGTGGTTTCCAGCCTTTAATTTGCCTTAATTGAGAAAATACCAGCATATCCTGATGCAGCCCACCAGAGGCTATATTCACGGCTTCCTGGGGCCCATATCACACAAATGACACCACTGGTATAGCTGATGTAATCCTAAGACCTGTGCAATCAGGTTTAGTAGGTGCCAGGTGATTTCCTGGTCAAATTTGATGGTTACAGAGCAACATCTGGTACTGGTTTGGGGTGATTTACATGTATTACTGACCAATTTACAGCCATATTGGGCACAAATAATTTCTTTTCAGACATGTAATGCTCCAAATGCGCCTAAAATACCCTCATTCATTGTTAAAACATGCATGAAATTAAATAAGGCCTTCAGATGATCAACATTATGATATATCTGACATTTCCCCCCCATGGGGTGGGGGGCAGACCAGCCCCACCCCCCGGAACTGAAATTTCTAATAAGGCCCTCGAGTAGGAGAGACCAACAGAAATTCATTCTAGGATATAAACTGAGTTTCCTGTGAAAATGTCACCAGATTGACCAACTTTAAGAGGGGGTTTGCACTGATCTGGCATTCTATGACACCCTCGCTACCTACACTCCCTGAATCTGTACTTTGGACTGGATATGTATTTCTGAGAAAATACACCACCCAAATTCATTTTAGTGGCGACTCCTGTGGCAGAAAATGTGGTTTCCAGCCTTTAATTTGCCTTAATTGAGAAAATACCAGCATATCCTGATGCAGCCACCAGAGGCTATATTCACGGCTTCCTGGGGCCCATATCACACAAATGACACCACTGGTATAGCTGATGTAATCCTAAGACCTGGGCAATCAGGTTTAGTAGGTGCCAGGTGATTTCCTGGTCAAATTTGATGGTTACAGAGCAACATCTGGTACTGGTTTGGGGTGATTTACATGTATTTCTGACCAATTTAACAGCCATATTGGGCACAAATAATTTCTTTTCAGACATGTAATGCTCCAAATGCGCCTAAAATACCCTCATTCATTGTTAAAACATGCATGAAATTAAATAAGGCCTTCAGATGATCAACATTATGATATATCTGACATTTCCCCCCATGGGGTGGGGGGCAGACCAGCCCCACCCCCCGGAACTGAAATTTCTAATAAGGCCCTCGAGTAGGAGAGACCAACAGAAATTCATTCTAGGATATAAACTGAGTTTCCTGTGAAAATTTCAGCCAGATTGACCAACTTTAAGAGGGGGTTTGCACTGATCTGGCATTCTATGACACCCTCGCTACCTACACTCCCTGAATCTGTACTTTGGACTGGATATGTATTTCTGAGAAAATACACCACCCAAATTCATTTTAGTGGCGACTCCTGTGGCAGAAAATGTGGTTTCCAGCCTTTAATTTGCCTTAATTGAGAAAATACCAGCATATCCTGATGCAGCCACCAGAGGCTATATTCACGGCTTCCTGGGGCCCATATCACACAAATGACACCACTGGTATAGCTGATGTAATCCTAAGACCTGTGCAATCAGGTTTAGTAGGTGCCAGGTGATTTCCTGGTCAAATTTGATGGTTACAGAGCAACATCTGGTACTGGTTTGGGGTGATTTACATGTATTTCTGACCAATTTAACAGCCATATTGGGCACAAATAATTTCTTTTCAGACATGTAATGCTCCAAATGCGCCTAAAATACCCTCATTCATTGTTAAAACATGCATGAAATTAAATAAGGCCTTCAGATGATCAACATTATGATATATCTGACATTTCCCCCCATGGGGTGGGGGGCAGACCAGCCCCACCCCCCGGAACTGAAATTTCTAATAAGGCCCTCGAGTAGGAGAGACCAACAGAAATTCATTCTAGGATATAAACTGAGTTTCCTGTGAAAATTTCAGCCAGATTGACCAACTTTAAGAGGGGGTTTGCACTGATCTGGCATTCTATGACACCCTCGCTACCTACACTCCCTGAATCTGTACTTTGGACTGGATATGTATTTCTGAGAAAATACACCACCCAAATTCATTTTAGTGGCGACTCCTGTGGCAGAAAATGTGGTTTCCAGCCTTTAATTTGCCTTAATTGAGAAAATACCAGCATATCCTGATGCAGCCACCAGAGGCTATATTCACGGCTTCCTGGGGCCCATATCACACAAATGACACCACTGGTATAGCTGATGTAATCCTAAGACCTGTGCAATCAGGTTTAGTAGGTGCCAGGTGATTTCCTGGTCAAATTTGATGGTTACAGAGCAACATCTGGTACTGGTTTGGGGTGATTTACATGTATTTCTGACCAATTTAACAGCCATATTGGGCACAAATAATTTCTTTTCAGACATGTAATGCTCCAAATGCGCCTAAAATACCCTCATTCATTGTTAAAACATGCATGAAATTAAATAAGGCCTTCAGATGATCAACATTATGATATATCTGACATTTCCCCCCATGGGGTGGGGGGCAGACCAGCCCCACCCCCCGGAACTGAAATTTCTAATAAGGCCCTCGAGTAGGAGAGACCAACAGAAATTCATTCTAGGATATAAACTGAGTTTCCTGTGAAAATTTCAGCCAGATTGACCAACTTTAAGAGGGGGTTTGCACTGATCTGGCATTCTATGACACCCTCGCTACCTACACTCCCTGAATCTGTACTTTGGACTGGATATGTATTTCTGAGAAAATACACCACCCAAATTCATTTTAGTGGCGACTCCTGTGGCAGAAAATGTGGTTTCCAGCCTTTAATTTGCCTTAATTGAGAAAATACCAGCATATCTTGATGCAGCCACCAGAGGCTATATTCACGGCTTCCTGGGGCCCATATCACACAAATGACACACTGGTATAGCTGATGTAATCCTAAGACCTGTGCAATCAGGTTTAGTAGGTGCCAGGTGATTTCCTGGTCAAATTTGATGGTTACAGGAGCAACATCTGGTACTGGTTTGGGGTGATTTACATGTATTTCTGACCAATTTAACAGCCATATTGGGCACAAATAATTTCTTTCAGACATGTAATGCTCCAAATGCGCCTAAAATACCCTCATTCATTTGTTAAAACATGCATGAAATTAAATAAGGCCTTCAGATGATCAACATTATGATATATCTGACATTTCCCCCCATGGGGTGGGGGGCAGACCAGCCCCACCCCCCGGAACTGAAATTTCTAATAAGGCCCTCGAGTAGGAGAGACCAACAGAAATTCATTCTAGGATATAAACTGAGTTTCCTGTGAAAATTTCAGCCAGATTTGACCAACTTTAAGAGGGGGTTTGCACTGATCTGGCATTCTATGACACCCTCGCTACCTACACTCCCTGAATCTGTACTTTGGACTGGATATGTATTTCTGAGAAAATACACCACCCAAATTCATTTTAGTGGCGACTCCTGTGGCAGAAAATGTGGTTTCCAGCCTTTAATTTGCCTTAATGAGAAAATACAAGCATATCCTGATGCAGCCACCAGAGGCTATATTCACGGCTTCCTGGGGCCCATATCACACAAATGACACCACTGGTATAGCTGATGTAATCCTAAGACCTGTGCAATCAGGTTTAGTAGGTGCCAGGTGATTTCCTGGTCAAATTTGATGGTTACAGAGCAACATCTGGTACTGGTTTGGGGTGATTTACATGTATTTCTGACCAATTTAACAGCCATATTGGGCACAAATAATTTCTTTTCAGACATGTAATGCTCCAAATGCGCCTAAAATACCCTCATTCATTGTTAAAACATGCATGAAATTAAATAAGGCCTTCAGATGATCAACATTATGATATATCTGACATTTCCCCCATGGGGTGGGGGGCAGACCAGCCCCACCCCCCGGAACTGAAATTCTAATAAGGCCCTCGAGTAGGATGAGACCAACAGAAATTCATTCTAGGATATAAACTGAGTTTCCTGTGAAAATTTCAGCCAGATTGACCAACTTTAAGAGGGGGTTTGCACTGATCTGGCATTCTATGACACCCTCGCTACCTGACACTCCCTGAATCTGTACTTTGGACTGGATATGTATTTCTGAGAAAATACACCACCCAAATTCATCAAATTCATTTTAGTGGCGACTCCTGTGGCAGAAAATGTGGTTTCCAGCCTTTAATTTGCCTTAATTGAGAAAATACCAGCATATCCTGATGCAGCCACCAGAGGCTATATTCACGGCTTCCTGGGGCCCATATCACACAAATGACACCACTGGTATAGCTGATGTAATCCTAAGACTTGTGCAATCAGGTTTAGTAGGTGCCAGGTGATTTCCTGGTCAAATTTGATGGTTACAGAGCAACATCTGGTACTGGTTTGGGGTGATTTACATGTATTTCTGACCAATTTAACAGCCATATTGGGCACAAATAATTTCTTTTCAGACATGTAATGCTCCAAATGCGCCTAAAATACCCTCATTCATTGTTTAAAACATGCATGAAATTAAATAAGGCCTTCAGATGATCAACATTATGATATATCTGACATTTCCCCCCATGGGGTGGGGGGCAGACCAGCCCCACCCCCCGGAACTGAAATTTCTAATAAGGCCCTCGAGTAGGAGGAGACCAACAGAAATTCATTCTAGGATATAAACTGAGTTTCCTGTGAAAATGTCAGCCAGATTGACCAACTTTAAGAGGGGGTTTGCACTGATCTGGCATTCTATGACACCCTCGCTACCTACACTCCCTGAATCTGTACTTTGGACTGGATATGTATTTCTGAGAAAATACACCACCCAAATTCATTTTAGTGGCGACTCCTGTGGCAGAAAATGTGGTTTCCAGCCTTTAATTTGCCTTAATTGAGAAAATACCAGCATATCCTGATGCAGCCACCAGAGGCTATATTCACGGCTTCCTGGGGCCCATATCACACAAATGACACCACTGGTATAGCTGATGTAATCCTAAGACTTGTGCAATCAGGTTTAGTAGGTGCCAGGTGATTTCCTGGTCAAATTTGATGGTTACAGAGCAACATCTGGTACTGGTTTGGGGTGATTTACATGTATTTCTGACCAATTTAACAGCCATATTGGGCACAAATAATTTCTTTTCAGACATGTAATGCTCCAAATGCGCCTAAAATACCCTCATTCATTGTTAAAACATGCATGAAATTAAATAAGGCCTTCAGATGATCAACATTATGATATATCTGACATTTCCCCCCATGGGGTGGGGGGCAGACCAGCCCCACCCCCCGGAACTGAAATTTCTAATAAGGCCCTCGAGTAGGAGAGACCAACAGAAATTCATTCTAGGATATAAACTGAGTTTCCTGTGAAAATGTCAGCCAGATTGACCAACTTTAAGAGGGGGTTTGCACTGATCTGGCATTCTATGACACCCTCGCTACCTACACTCCCTGAATCTGTACTTTGGACTGGATATGTATTTCTGAGAAAATACACCACCCAAATTCATTTTAGTGGCGACTCCTGTGGCAGAAAATGTGGTTTCCAGCCTTTAATTTGCCTTAATTGAGAAAATACCAGCATATCCTGATGCAGCCACCAGAGGCTATATTCACGGCTTCCTGGGGCCCATATCACACAAATGACACCACTGGTATAGCTGATGTAATCCTAAGACTTGTGCAATCAGGTTTAGTAGGTGCCAGGTGATTTCCTGGTCAAATTTGATGGTTACAGAGCAACATCTGGTACTGGTTTGGGGTGATTTACATGTATTTCTGACCAATTTAACAGCCATATTGGGCACAAATAATTTCTTTTCAGACATGTAATGCTCCAAATGCGCCTAAAATACCCTCATTCATTGTTAAAACATGCATGAAATTAAATAAGGCCTTCAGATGATCAACATTATGATATATCTGACATTTCCCCCCATGGGGTGGGGGGCAGACCAGCCCCACCCCCCGGAACTGAAATTTCTAATAAGGCCCTCGAGTAGGAGAGACCAACAGAAATTCATTCTAGGATATAAACTGAGTTTCCTGTGAAAATTTCAGCCAGATTGACCAACTTTAAGAGGGGGTTTGCACTGATCTGGCATTCTATGACACCCTCGCTACCTACACTCCCTGAATCTGTACTTTGGACTGGATATGTATTTCTGAGAAAATACACCACCCAAATTCATTTTAGTGGCGACTCCTGTGGCAGAAAATGTGGTTTCCAGCCTTTAATTTGCCTTAATTGAGAAAATACCAGCATATCCTGATGCAGCCACCAGAGGCTATATTCACGGCTTCCTGGGGCCCATATCACACAAATGACACCACTGGTATAGCTGATGTAATCCTAAGACCTGTGCAATCAGGTTTAGTAGGTGCCAGGTGATTTCCTGGTCAAATTTGATGGTTACAGAGCAACATCTGGTACTGGTTTGGGGTGATTTACATGTATTTCTGACCAATTTAACAGCCATATTGGGCACAAATAATTTCTTTTCAGACATGTAATGCTCCAAATGCGCCTAAAATACCCTCATTCATTGTTAAAACATGCATGAAATTAAATAAGGCCTTCAGATGATCAACATTATGATATATCTGACATTTCCCCCCATGGGGTGGGGGGCAGACCAGCCCCACCCCCCGGAACTGAAATTTCTAATAAGGCCCTCGAGTAGGAGAGACCAACAGAAATTCATTCTAGGATATAAACTGAGTTTCCTGTGAAAATTTCAGCCAGATTGACCAACTTTAAGACGGGGGTTTGCACTGATCTGGCATTCTATGACACCCTCGCTACCTACACTCCCTGAATCTGTACTTTGGACTGGATATGTATTTCTGAGAAAATACACCACCCAAATTCATTTTAGTGGCGACTCCTGTGGCAGAAAATGTGGTTTCCAGCCTTTAATTTGCCTTAATTGAGAAAATACCAGCATATCCTGATGCAGCCACCAGAGGCTATATTCACGGCTTCCTGGGGCCCATATCACACAAATGACACCACTGGTATAGCTGATGTAATCCTAAGACCTGTGCAATCAGGTTTAGTAGGTGCCAGGTGATTTCCTGGTCAAATTTGATGGTTACAGAGCAACATCTGGTACTGGTTTGGGGTGATTTACATGTATTTCTGACCAATTTAACAGCCATATTGGGCACAAATAATTTCTTTTCAGACATGTAATGCTCCAAATGCGCCTAAAATACCCTCATTCATTGTTAAAACATGCATGAAATTAAATAAGGCCTTCAGATGATCAACATTATGATATATCTGACATTTCCCCCCATGGGGTGGGGGGCAGACCAGCCCCACCCCCCGGAACTGAAATTTCTAATAAGGCCCTCGAGTAGGAGAGACCAACAGAAATTCATTCTAGGATATAAACTGAGTTTCCTGTGAAAATTTCAGCCAGATTGACCAACTTTAAGAGGGGGTTTGCACTGATCTGGCATTCTATGACACCCTCGCTACCTACACTCCCTGAATCTGTACTTTGGACTGGATATGTATTTCTGAGAAAATACACCACCCAAATTCATTTTAGTGGCGACTCCTGTGGCAGAAAATGTGGTTTCCAGCCTTTAATTTGCCTTAATTGAGAAAATACCAGCATATCCTGATGCAGCCACCAGAGGCTATATTCACGGCTTCCTGGGGCCCATATCACACAAATGACACCACTGGTATAGCTGATGTAATCCTAAGACCTGTGCAATCAGGTTTAGTAGGTGCCAGGTGATTTCCTGGTCAAATTTGATGGTTACAGAGCAACATCTGGTACTGGTTTGGGGTGATTTACATGTATTTCTGACCAATTTAACAGCCATATTGGGCACAAATAATTTCTTTTCAGACATGTAATGCTCCAAATGCGCCTAAAATACCCTCATTCATTGTTAAAACATGCATGAAATTAAATAAGGCCTTCAGATGATCAACATTATGATATATCTGACATTTCCCCCCATGGGGTGGGGGGCAGACCAGCCCCACCCCCCGGAACTGAAATTTCTAATAAGGCCCTCGAGTAGGAGAGACCAACAGAAATTCATTCTAGGATATAAACTGAGTTTCCTGTGAAAATTTCAGCCAGATTGACCAACTTTAAGAGGGGGTTTGCACTGATCTGGCATTCTATGACACCCTCGCTACCTACACTCCCTGAATCTGTACTTTGGACTGGATATGTATTTCTGAGAAAATACACCACCCAAATTCATTTTAGTGGCGACTCCTGTGGCAGAAAATGTGGTTTCCAGCCTTTAATTTGCCTTAATTGAGAAAATACCAGCATATCCTGATGCAGCCACCAGAGGCTATATTCACGGCTTCCTGGGGCCCATATCACACAAATGACACCACTGGTATAGCTGATGTAATCCTAAGACCTGTGCAATCAGGTTTAGTAGGTGCCAGGTGATTTCCTGGTCAAATTTGATGGTTACAGAGCAACATCTGGTACTGGTTTGGGGTGATTTACATGTATTTCTGACCAATTTAACAGCCATATTGGGCACAAATAATTTCTTTTCAGACATGTAATGCTCCAAATGCGCCTAAAATACCCTCATTCATTGTTAAAACATGCATGAAATTAAATAAGGCCTTCAGATGATCAACATTATGATATATCTGACATTTCCCCCCATGGGGTGGGGGGCAGACCAGCCCCACCCCCCGGAACTGAAATTTCTAATAAGGCCCTCGAGTAGGAGAGACCAACAGAAATTCATTCTAGGATATAAACTGAGTTTCCTGTGAAAATTTCAGCCAGATTGACCAACTTTAAGAGGGGGTTTGCACTGATCTGGCATTCTATGACACCCTCGCTACCTACACTCCCTGAATCTGTACTTTGGACTGGATATGTATTTCTGAGAAAATACACCACCCAAATTCATTTTAGTGGCGACTCCTGTGGCAGAAAATGTGGTTTCCAGCCTTTAATTTGCCTTAATTGAGAAAATACCAGCATATCCTGATGCAGCCACCAGAGGCTATATTCACGGCTTCCTGGGGCCCATATCACACAAATGACACCACTGGTATAGCTGATGTAATCCTAAGACCTGTGCAATCAGGTTTAGTAGGTGCCAGGTGATTTCCTGGTCAAATTTGATGGTTACAGAGCAACATCTGGTACTGGTTTGGGGTGATTTACATGTATTTCTGACCAATTTAACAGCCATATTGGGCACAAATAATTTCTTTTCAGACATGTAATGCTCCAAATGCGCCTAAAATACCCTCATTCATTGTTAAAACATGCATGAAATTAAATAAGGCCTTCAGATGATCAACATTATGATATATCTGACATTTCCCCCCATGGGGTGGGGGGCAGACCAGCCCCACCCCCCGGAACTGAAATTTCTAATAAGGCCCTCGAGTAGGAGAGACCAACAGAAATTCATTCTAGGATATAAACTGAGTTTCCTGTGAAAATTTCAGCCAGATTGACCAACTTTAAGAGGGGGTTTGCACTGATCTGGCATTCTATGACACCCTCGCTACCTACACTCCCTGAATCTGTACTTTGGACTGGATATGTATTTCTGAGAAAATACACCACCCAAATTCATTTTAGTGGCGACTCC
>CAXHLB010000172.1:0-26554 GCA_964017235.1 Sabellastarte sp. h YS-2021
TGTCATGACGATTGCATGGAGTTAACTAGACTTAACCTTAAGCTAATTTTTTGTTCCTTCGGTAACTACGTAGATTCTGCATGCTAGATTTCAATACATCAAGCTACCAATCACGTCAAGAGTTTCAAGGCTAACGGGCGCGCGTTTTGCCGGCCGGCCGGTAAAATTGTGCTTCTTTTTCAAGCGGCCCTTTCGGCCAGGCAGCACGGCGTCAGGAACAAAAAGGAATTACGCACAATTTTTACTACATACATTCAACACTGTATGCTACACTGTTAATAATTCTCTGCGGCCGTCATCGCCCTTCTTTCCCTTTTTTTTTTGCCATAGGTTCCCGGCCGGCAATGGAAGCTAACAGCTGACTGAAATGTGCACACTGCACGCAGTGCTGTGTGTGCCCACGAATGCATGTGAATGACAGTAGTACAACAAAGACGTCACGTGTGGAACACACGGCGCAGTGATTGGTGCTTTTAAAAAACTACGGCCGCATGACCCACATTTTCCTCCTAGGCTCATGCATACAGTACCCGCCCGTTTGTATGTTATATTTTAGAGCGTAACCGGGGTCCGATAACGCTCACATGTTCACATTTAATGCCCCGAGGCGAAAAATATAATACTGTCAACAAACAATAAGAAGGGCGGGCGTGTTTTTTTACCACGCAACCTTTGTTCAAATATTTCTACATTGTTGCCGAACGCTGATTGGTTGAAAATCTCATTGAATTAAAAAGCGCGATTACCAAGGCTTAAGGCATGGTTTTCAAATAAACTTAATGCAAAGATTAAGTATGTGGTTAGTGCTTACTAATGGAATGTAATGTATAATTAATGATGTGCAATTATCTTCAATATTTGTATTTGCAAAAAAAGGGAAAAAAAAGAAAAAAAAACCTTATGGTCCCTGGTGGGAATCGTACCCTCGACCTGATGATCTACAGTCTGAGACTCTACCATTACGCTACAGCGTCACGCTGGAAGATGGCGCTTGTATTTACATATATATCATCTGCGCCAGTGAGGCTTATGTAGCAAAAGTTTCAACCAATCAGCGCTCGGCAACAATGTAGAAATATTTGAACAAAGGTTGCGTGGTAAAAAAATACGCCCGCCCTTCTTATTGTTTGTTGACAGTATATAAAGTTTTTGGGCTCTGCTTGTACAATGAGGTCCTGTATTGAGTTTAAATGAGCATGAAGACGTTTGCAGTGTGAGAGAACAATTACTCCGCAATCACTACACTTTTCGGCCCAGTAAAACTGAGCCCAACATGCAAGGAGGCAGGGGTAAATCGCATGAAAGTTTTCCGCTGAAAAACACTGTCTATTTTCGTATACGAAGTTCCGAAAGCTGAAAACTTGGCATTTAACCTAGATTCCACTGTGCAAAAATGCATGCACTACCCGGCAATTTACAGCGCAGACAAAGAACACAGCTCGGTGTGCGAAAATCCATGCATTTTTTGGCACTGACACAACAGCACAAAATGCGAATCTAGGCCAGACGTTGTTCCTAGCCTTCCCTGCTCCTTTCATCTTCAAGGACTTTCCGTATCAGCAGTCTTTTATTGCGACGTAGATTTGCCATGGTTTTTGCACACAAGCCATAAAAAAGAGATATATTTTTTCTGCCAGTCGATGTTCTAGACGCGCTCCTGCCATCAGGCCGTCTAGGAGTAACCCTTGCGCACTTTGCAAATCCGTGTGTGCGAAAAAAATATTGCCTAATCACGTAGTATCCTTCTCACATTTGCGGGATTTTCCAAACGTCCTTGTCCCCGCACGAAGCCATATGCACGTTTTTATACGATGACCTAATACCGAAAAGCAAAACTACTAAGCTTTTTCCCCGTGTTTTTCAAGCATGACTTAGACTGCATTTTTACGTAGTGAACCGATGTCGAGCAATCTCATGTATGTGTGTGTGTATTGTCAAAGGTACAGTGGTCATTTCCTCAATGATAGATCTGTATATCTATTGTCAAAAGAGCCCCCCCTCTCACTCTTTGAAACGTGTCTGGTACAAAATGCATTTTACACGCGTTTCAGACGAACCCTCAGACGGTCTGGAAATAGGTTACGAATGCAAAAACGAGCAGCAATTTTAAGATGCATTATCATTGCAATTTCCCAGAAAAAAAAAACAAAATATATTCCAGTTTCAACACTTTGAGAAGACGTTTGAAAAATAAGCACGTTATTAATGAGTGCAGTGGATTCGTTTTTCAACAAACTACTATCTGTGCCTCTTCTGCTTAAGCTGTGTCCGGCTGAAAGCTTAGAACATTTCGGACATTTTGTATTTAAATGGAAACCCTCAAAAACAACGTGCGCAAGCCGACTTGGGCTTAAACCGGCTGCCGAAAGGAAGCCAGTAAGATCAGCATGTGTGTGTGTGTGCTGTCTTTTTGCAGAAAAAAAATAAAACGCAGTTTCTTTTCGAAGAGCCTGCGCCATTTCTCCAGTATGAAGAATTTCCTTGCGCGAAACCATATCTGGTTTGAAAAAAGGAAACTTTTGCAGTGCAGCTTTTTGCACGCATTTTTGCGTGTTTTATAACTATTATAGTATACATCACGGCCCAGCGGCAAGAGGAGGGGGGGGGTTGTGCGACTTACACTATATTTGCAGCAGCTTCAGAAACTCGCTTTTATAGCAAGCAAGTACTCAAACTACACAACTTCTACTATAATGGGCCTCCAACTGCGAGCTGTATCGAATGCTGTTAGCCTTAATTCGCAGCCTAGGTTCCATAACGAGGGACGTATAGCGTTACATTTTCTGATATAGGTGGGTGTCGTCATTTGACGAAAAAACAGCGACGGGTTGAAAAAAAAAACATTTTTAATGACTAGTCGTCGATTCTCAAACCAGAACCGCTGTATGTTTGTATTGGTAACAAAACAACGGCATGCTGCGACCGGCAAACCCAACTTAATGGATTTTTGGCAAAAAACACATCAGACGACCAAAAAAACTGTCTCAAACTATCTTGATAAACAAAGCTATTTGTTTGCCTGCAAATAGCCGCAAAAATGTGCTTCGAAAGAAAAAAAAATTGAAGCTTTGAAAAATAATTGTCTTTTTTTCCGCAAAATTGCAACATTTTTAAAAGATGGAAGTTCTCGTAGCTGTGACCTTTTAACTTCGGCTTTGAAAGTTGCATTTGGTTGCTGCAATGGCCTTGAAAGTTGCAGATCGTGCCTGCTGCGTGCTTCGCGACGTGCAGGCGTACATAGGTGGCGCGAGAAGCTGCCTACTATGATGCCTACTATACTCCAAGACGCTCCCTATCGTCTCTTGAAAAGAGATTCTATATTGTGTGTGTGATGTTGCTAGGCATCGGTAGGCAACAAGCCCTAAAAAAATACACAGGTGGATTCCTTGGCCCAAAAAAGAAGCATTTTTCAACGCAGACGATTTAAACAGCCTTTTAATTATCCTTTTAAGGAGACATTTAATTACTTTGCGACTACAAAGCGCCATCTGCAGTTCGGCACATCAAATATATTGGAACGCCCCGTAGCAAATTCACACATCATGTGTATATATCGCAGTATGAATGTGTGTTGTTGTATGCCCCTTAAAACATATTGGTAGATAGTATAAATGCAGCACGGTATACACACGCACACTCACACAAACACTACTATATACAAGCTTTGCGATGGGCCCCCAGCTCTTTGTTAATACATATTGGACATTATTAATCTGAAAAGACTGAGTAGATTTGGTCCATTCTTCGATGACGTAATTCGATTTTTTTGCTGCCCTCCCTGTCTGTTTTTCCTCACCAGATTACAAAGCACTTCACATAAGGTCAAAAAGAAATCTTTATAACCTTTCTTTTTTGATGGCTAAAAGTAGTATACGAGACCATGTTTCCTTTTCCCGTAAAAAACATTTAGTAGTACAAGTATTTTTTAAATAGTCGCCATTTTGAAATTTCATAGGATGAACCGGTTAATCCTTTGCTAAAAAACTTCCATAAAATTTTAATTTTCAGCTTAAAAATGCTATGTTTATGAAGAAAAAAATAATAAAAATTACAGATATTGTTCAAATCCAGGATGGGGGTATAGCAAGTTTGCTTAAAGAACCTAGCATAGCAAGCAGTATAACAAGCTTATATACAAAGCATATATATAATGAATGCACAAGTCTTTTTAACTACGTATGCATCTGTTAAATAAGTGGCAATAATATCTTATACGTCTGCTGCCTGAAGTGAGATTGACTGCATGCTGTAGTGGCCAAATTATCATCTGAGAAAGAGAGAGAAAAAAAGCGACAATTATTTAAGTGCATCGTTTATTACCTGGCAAAGCTCTTGGAAATGAGCATGGAAAAGTACTGCTATAAAAAGAGTTGCTTTAAGGGATATTTTTGGCCGGATAGACTTTTTTGTGTGTGTGCAAATGTGCATGATGTACTTCCTCCTTCTACTACAAAGTATAGTTAAGGTGAGAAGGGGGGTACATACCAGAGGGGGGTACAAAAAAAGGGCTAAGTCATTGTTGAATTGTCAAGGTATTTTTTGGTTTTACACACAGATTTTTGGCTCTGAAAAGTTGCAGTTAATCCTGGAAAAAATGGAGGTTTTCGAAGGCAGTTATTAAAGAAATAATTTCAGGGTACATTGCCTTGAATACCCCCTTCCAAACTACGTGTCCTTGCAGTATGTTTGTTTTTTCTTCCCTTTCCACGCCATTTCCCGGAATTTTATGGGGAGGAAAGAAAAAGAATGCGAGAGATGTATTGATGAGAATTCACTTCGCTTTTTTGATCGTATATAACGTTGCTTTTGTTCTGCACTTGTTGATCCAAACGCGTCCATTCACTTCCCCCCCCCCCCAAAAAAAAAAAGAAATGCTCAATGCATCTGATCAATAATTGTTGATATTTTTCCCAGCTTTGATGAATGCGTCCTCAGCAAATTGGTAAATAATAATATGCTTCCAATTGCCAAAACATGGGAAAACTTTTTCTTAAATGGACAATTTTTCGAACCTAATAGTCCCACTTCAAGTCAAGGTTTCCTCCTCTGAAATGGACACCCTGTATAGTAGTTAAAGTAACCTGGTTTTAATATGCATTTGTTGCAAAAAAAGCTGCAAAAAAGTTAATTATAGTTTGCAATTACCGAGGCCACTTTCACGCATACATAGTATTATATATGTATCTACCATCAATGGTTCCTGGAAATTGCAAAATGGTTGGCATGTTTTTTTGGTTTGCGTTGAAGTCCCAGTTTGTTGCACCGAAAATTGCATTAGATTCATGGGAAAAAATTGCATTTTTAAAGGCGTGGATTGTCTGACGTCTTTTCTGTCCTGTCAAACGATGAAGTTGTCAAAAAAAAAATTCGACCAAAGAACAAAGAACTTGGCAACAAGACCCCGGCCGATCTACTGCGGAAGCACTTATCAAAAACCCTGCACGTTTGATGATCAGGCTGCGGAAAAATCGGTTATAGTGTTTACTTTACAACTACTATAGTACCACTACCATATGTTTTACTGGTCATGCGATTTGTTAATTATGTAATTTCGGAATTGGATATTGAATTAGCATGCAATCTCTTTAAGTGTTGCCGTGACAAAACAACAGAACTGGATGTAATGCATGGAAAATTTTTCGCAGCAAATGGGTCTTTGTTTCGATGCTATTTTTTTTTCGGGAAATCGCAGCTCGCACACACACAAAGCAGCAAAACTACCCTCATGTTGTCTGCTGCTACTATAACTATATGCAACCCCCTCCTCTTCTTTGTATTGACATGGAAGATGCTGAGTGGTTGAGGCAAAAGGGGAAAGGAGATTCTTTGTCCCGGAGTAGTAAGATGTGCAAACTGTTCCTTATTAATGAATGATTTTTTTACTTATATTATTAAGGCAGCGGAAATTAGATTTTAGAGCCAATTTTTCCGTCAAAGCGTGCATGAAACCAAAGTGACGACTTGCCTGTCAATTCATTTTCCCTTGAGGTACACGTGCTTAATAAGTCTGTGAATTACAAAGCACTGAGAGAGAGAAAGAGAGACTTTAGGTTGTTGAACTCTTTCTTTGTGAACTCGGCCGGCTTTATCACCGTGAAAACAGCTGACTTGGCTGATTCTTGCTTCAACTGCAACATGTAGTAGTACAAGCAGGGCTACCTTCAAAATGCATGCTTAAACTACTACTGCTTCGTCGCAGTATAAATGTCTAAGTATTTGCAATGTACTCAGGGATCCCTTAATCGACCAAATGACTGAGGTCAGCTGTTCATTTCTCTTTGTTTGTACTTTTTTGGTTGGTAGGGGAGACACTGGCATTACAGGTTGGTTAACAAGCATTTTTTTGGAGTTAGGAGAGACGGGTTTTTAGAAATACAGCACATTATAGTATGAAATTGTATGAGGAACTGTAGAAAAAAAATTGTTGTTGTACGAAAAAGTGACCAAAACAGATTAAAAATCAACAGTTACTACATAATTTTTAATACATTTAATTTGAAAATTTCCACTTTTTTCAAAAATTCTTCAGATGAGTTTTTGTTTTGATTGCCAATTGCTATAAGGTAACGACAACAGAGATTATATAAAAGGGGTTTTTTTTTACAGAAAACATAGTGTTTATATCAATATATAAAACTTCATAGGAATAGACAAGTTTTTAAAGTAAAAAATTGGTATAATTGAAAATCTTCAAAATATTTCGTCCAGATAAACATTTTTTCCGTCCAAAAGATTTAGTGATTGGGCTGTAGATATTAAAGATGATGGAAAAGTTCCTTTGTAATAACAAGGAGGGTTTGATATACCCTTAAGACAACTCAACAATATGTGTGTGTGTGTCTATTGTAAGTGAAAAAAAAAGTATTTTCTCTTTCCCAAAGCCTCTACAGCTACTTCTATACCTCCATGCACTTGCACACAACCGTCTGACCGATTTTTGTTCTGCACGCAACAGTGTAAAGTGTGCGAAAGTAGATTTTTTTTTCCAAACAGAAATCCTAAATTACACAAGAAGGCTTGTAGAAATTCTTCTGCTCTTCAAATATATAAGATTTTTAAGTTTATATAAACTCTACAAGTAATGAAATTTGAAGCTCAGAGTTGCATTTTCACAAGAAGAATAAGAAAAAAAAATATTACAACGCAACATTTCAGTTCTTAGGGTCGCTGTCCGCCAGTTTTTTTCTCTCTCTCTCCATGTACCACGTGACCACTTTTCTGCAGCGTTGCGGTCACACGGTCCCGTTTGCCGGCCGGCTTTTTTTTTCTTCCCCGAAGCACATGGAACCTATATAATGCAGTACTTTCTTTTCGAAACTGAACAAGTAGCTTTTGGCTCTGACGCGTCCCAACCGTGTAAAACCCCCTTCCCTGTCATCTCGCACAACAAACTGCGTAGTAAAAAAATGTGTGTATACACACAACAACCTCCTTTGGTTGCGTATACTATAGATCAGATTATATATGAAGCTCTCTCATGTACACATTGGTAATTATATACTTGTCAAGTCGTTTTTTCGCGCATTATTTAACTTCGAAGAAGTTCTTTTTTGAAACAATTCTTATCTCCCTTTTTTTGCGGAAACCGCAACTCTCTCCACTACCATTTCGCAATTAAGAACTGTTGCGGTTAATAACATGTAGTTCTTTTTTTTGTTTCCCAATAATAACCCCTTTAAATAATTCAGAAAAAAATTGACCTCAGTCGCCCCTAATGATAGTTTCTAATGGATTTTTTCGTTTTTTCGAGGCACATAGTTGTAGAATGTCGCGGTGTTTATCGCACTCCTTGGCGCGTAATGATACAAATGATTTTCTTTGGGGGAGTGGGAGGCAACCCCAAAGGCAAGAGAGAGGGAGAAAAAAAAAAACGCTATTTACCTCACGCAGAGCAATAAGCAATTACACAGAGGAAGGTCGGAAAAATTTTTGCACTGCTTTTCTTCCAACAACCAATGCGATCCTGGTCAATTTCTTTTTTTCTTTCTCCTCTATTTTTCTCGGGAAAGAGCAAGCTGTAACAATTTTTAATGATATGTAATGACAGACTCGTCGTGCAGTTTCAAACGTTCGTGACTATAGTTTTTATAGCTCTGTTTCTTAATTGTAGGTTTTCGTATATAGAAAAAAAACCATGTTCTATATTTATTTTTTACCCCTTTTAAAAAAATTGCATTATTACATTATACACTGTTTTCTACAAAAAAAAATGTACTTTTAGTGAAATTACTTTCAATTTCAATAGAAATTATTTGAATTTCATACAAACAGCAAAAAAGGAGGGTTCTATCATTTGAATAGCATATATAATATTTAAGCTTAACCCGGATATAATAAAAAAAATTTGCAGAATTCTGGAACGATTAAGAAAAAAATCCATTATCTTTTGATAAAAAAGTCGACTGTTTTTGACACGAAACCGTCATCATTGGATAAAATATTTTGGAAAAATATTCACTTATCATTAAAAAGTTTTAATGTCAATGGCATATATTTTCAGATTTAAAACAATGTATAACAAATTGTACTCCTCTGGTAGTAGAAATTGTTGTAAAATTAAGGAGCTTTTAATGATGATTGGTCAGGATGAATCCCTGTCCCATTGTTCCGTTAAATAAATGGATTTTTGGTGTAAAATTGCCTTTTCACTTTTCTTTTTTAAATAGATTGACTTTTTTTCATAACAAAATGTTGTACTTAAATACAATATATACTATGTTTACGTAACCAAAATTATTTTCTTTGTAATCCTGTGTCAGATGCGTCTCTTACCCAATATTTAAATAGATTACCAAGTTGGCCTGTGAATGATGTTTTATAGTCTAAGGATTATTATAACCCATTTTACCCACCACATCAATCAAATAAAGTGCACACAAGACCTCAGGATAAAAAAAATCATGAAAATCCCCAAAAATCGCCTCTTAAAAGGATAAAGAATGACAAGAAAAAATGGCTACCAGTCTTACGAAGAGATGCCTTTTATACCCTTTGTTTGTTGAAAAAAACACCTTTCTTGTAAAAATAAATCTTAACAAGGAAAATCATAGACTACAGCAGCATGGTTTATGATGGTATCAGTCAGTTCTGTTTGTCACGACGTCGAAGGAAAACTATTAGCAATGAAGCATCAAGAAAATTACTGTAACAAACAAAATGGTTCAATTGGAGAAATGTCTGGTAAACCATGACTTGGTTGAAACAAGGTGTGTGTTTGACAACCCGACAAATTTCACGATAGTGTTCAAGGGGACAAATGACATCTCATAATATAAGGCTTAAGTATGAAAAATTTTGCGTCAGGTGGGCTTACATATAACGTGTTATTTTGGGAAAAAATGTAACCCTCATTAGGACTCAATGACCGTAAACATCTCATACAGAAAAAAAGTGACACATTTTTCGAAAAAAAATACGCCGTGTCCTACAAAACGCGCTGAATCACCTTTATATTACAATGCAATACATTTTGCTCTGAAACTTGTCCCAGCGAAACACTTGCTTGAAGGGAAAAGGGCCCTTTTGTAGATGAAGGAACTCTGGAACAAAGAGTGCTTTGTCGGATGATAAATGCATTACACAGCTTATGGTAGTAGTATTTTTTCCACTATGGCTGGGTGCACAAGCACGTTGCAGTCTAAACGCCGGGGGTGGAGAGGTAAAATGGCTTCGTGGTTTTTTTCCACTGCATTTTTTCGAAGGAAAAATATTCGATTCATCATTTTCCATTTTCCGCGAAACTGCAGCGGAATGTGTATGGCAGGGAACACAATTTTGAATCAGGATCCTTTCAATTGAGGAAGCCTGAGTTATCATTGGAAGAAAAACCAGAATGTTTCCCAATAAAAAACAAAGACACCAAAAAGTCATTTCCGCTCCAAAAGCTGTAAAAATCTGGGTTTTTGTTTTTCTTAAATATGATTGAAGCTTGAATTAAAAACGATAAAGAACGGTCTTTTGGTTGGATGAATGTTCATTTTTTTGAATGTTATTCAAAAGTTCCGTTTGGTTTGCGACCGTTAAAGACAGTTAAGCCCTTCTTTAAAGTTCCTTCTTTCGGTTTAAAAATACTGGAATTCTCGCGCGCCCACGGAAGAATTTGACTGCGGAAAATCACGCAACCTTTCACATTCATAGTAAGTATATTTTTTTCTCTGCAATAAAACGAACAACTCTGGACTGAACTAGGCTCAAATCTCCGCAAAATAGCACATTAGTATAATGAGTAATAATATTAATTAATCTCCGATAGAATGGGGCACAACTTTTTTTTTTGTAAAAAATCACAGAATTCGGGCGCTCTTTTTCGATGACGCCAAGTTTTTGTTTTTGAAAGTTGGCACAAACCGGTTTTTTGGTTTTCTATTGTTGTTTTAGACTGAACTTTCAGTGTTGTTGTCTTCGACGATCGTTACCCTTTTCTTCTCTCGTCGCTCACAAGTGTGATACATGGGATAACCACTTGCAGATTCGTATTCAGGTTCTAATGGAGGAGGCGGAGGCAATTCGGGGTTCGCCTCTTGCCTCCGGAAAGATGCCAAGTTCTGGTGCTGAAACCTGGTTGGTGGTGGCATGGGATGCCGCCCCAAGGTGCCACCCACCATGTGAGGTTCTTTCCGGTCCACCACATGCTGAAGAGTGCCCCAACCAGGGTGTTGAACCCGATCATATCTTTGATCAGGCGAAAGTTGTTGAACCCATCCGTCTATCGAACCGACTCCCCGGTGCTTGGAATGGGCATAAAGATCCATTTCACTGTTAGGCATGGATCCTGAGGACCTGGATGCCAACAGGAGTGACGTTGAGTCCAGGTCTGAGATGACTTGGCCATTGGTCTTGCCATAATCATCCTCCGTACAATGTTTCTTTCGACTAGTACGCCCGTTGAACGGTGCCTGAGACGGGCCGTCCGAGATGGTGACAGCCACTGTTGTTGTTGACAAGGAGGCATTGGAGGCCTTCCTGGAATTGTGCCTCCCTTTCGACTTCCTTTCCAAGGAAATGGCATTCATGTTGCCAGCATTGGGTGACGTTGAAGATGAAGAATTGTTCAACGAGTCGGATCTTCGCCCTCGCTGCAATCGAACGACATCAATCAAAGTCCCCAAAGCAGGCATTTCAACAGAAAACTCACCTTTCGTTTACAAGTTACAAAGAGACATATTAACAGAATGGTGCACACGATGCCAGTAGCGATGCCAGTAACAATAACAACGATAGAGCTGGTCGAAGATCCCAAACTGACAGACGACTTGCTCCCGGTTACCGCCTTGGAATCAGTGACCCCTAAAAAGAGAAGAAACAATTGCCAGACGTCCTTGGTATAAAGATTGCAAAATAAGGAGGTATTATAGGAGTATTGATGAAGAGTAATAGAGATAGATTGGCTCATGTCTGTCTCGGCCTTGCTCTAATTTCCCAAATCGTTTATTGTCTTTTTTTGCTGCCTATGGTGTTATATGTACATGTTCAACTATTCCTGACAGCAGAAGGGAGAGATAAAAGCATGTAAAGTGATGACAGGGACACAAACCATGTCTCTGGACACTGAGAACCTTTCTTGGATATTAAACTGATGACTCCATTGAAGGGACAGAGTTCTTTCTGCCTTTTTTGACATTCATATTGCATTTTGAAAGGAGGATACGTTGACAGGGTTGTAAGGAAGACCTGGGTCTTGGAAACCCCTCTCCAAATTTAAATATGTTTCAGACATTCACTGCTTTTTTTGCTCCTATCATTTTTTTTAACCTCTAACCAAAACGAAAAGTTCCGAACACCAACGAAAAAAAAAGTTTTAAATCTTTTTGTTCAAAGACATTCTTCCCCTCAGGAAAAAAGTACGTAGCCAGGGAAAAAACCCTTGTTGTTCGTCCCCCTCTTACACACACATGTCAATGACAAGCAATGGCCTTTAAATAAATTGGCCCAAGGCCCAAAATAATGGACTTTTGGCTGGCTTCTTGAGAGCACGTGTATGGTGTAGTATACACACTTTTTCCAAAGATATGGACCAAAAAAAGAGTCCATTGTATATGTTCAACAATTTACAAGGAAAAATGTATGAGAGAAACGAAGCCAACCAACCAGAGGTCGTCGAATTAATGCTGAAAAGAAGGAAAGCAAATGTTGTGTGAAAATTGATAGGGTTTTTTTATTGCCATTTCGCTGAAACGCCAAATTGGCATAATGTGTAATCCAATATGCCAATAACAGACTCATTTGTTCCAACGTCTCATTTTGGTAGTGTCTTTTAAGGCGGTTGTTTTTACTACTATGAAAAAGTTCAGTGCAATATTTCCCTTAAGTTTGCAAATGCACTTTATATCACCATTTGTACAATCAAAAAAACTTAAGTCACAACCAGTTAATTCATAATTTTTAAGAAAATTACTATATACTTTTGACTACTACACTGCTTGGTCTATAAGAAAGGTGGTGTCAAAAAGTGATCCCATTTCATTAAAATTACCTTGCTACCTTGCTACAATAGTAGACACTTCTTTTAATATCATTTTACTATGTAAATTATGCTTCTAATTAATCAATTTCTAAATCCTTACAATAACTTTTTAGGTGCAACCTTGCCTTTCTTATGGGGAAAGCACTATAGTTTGCGAAATTAGTTGTAAAAAGTTATTCCAATTTCCTACTCCTACTACTACTCTCCTTCAAGTTTACGTAATCCTTATGCATCGGTCAAAAGCTGGGTTAAAATTAACTCTTACATATAAAAGTTAGTATCCAATGGAATTAAAACTATTTTATGCATTTTTTCCGACTGAAATTCCACTGCCAAAAGTTTTGTCAGCTGTGGAATGGCTGAAGTTGGATCTTCATCCAGAAAAAAAGGGCTTCTCTGACAATGGATTCAATGGGTCTTTTGCACCATAGCATTCAAAACTCTTGACCCAGATCAACGTCAACTGAAATTACGGTCCCCGAGCGAGGAAAGGGGACCCCCTTCTGCTACTCCACCTCATGATGGGTTGACAATGCGTAAGAGAGGCATATACGCTTCAGTGATTTCAGTAAATAGACAATAATGGAACTTGAAGACTGTTTTGAAGGTAAGTGGATCCTGTATCTTAATCAGGGAGGCTTTAATTCGTACAAAACTTTTTTATCTGAAGTGCGAAAATGACTGCAATGCAGCAAAAACCTAGAAACACCGTTTTTTTTTCTTCTCTTTTCTCGCTCTTAATGTTTCAGGACATCTTAAAATAACGACATTTTATATTCTGTTCTTTTTCAGCCTTTTATGCAAGTTGGAAACTGTTGGCATAAACGATTTTTTTCTCTCCAAACTTCTCTCAACATTCCATCACTGCATAAATTGTTTTGCTTAAAAGTCATTAAGGTGCTGAAACGTTCTTCCTAATGGTTTTGGCAGATTCAAAACCAACTCCCAACGGAACAATCAAAAAGCCCTTAATGGATGCAGTGCTGAAATTTGTCAAGACAGGTTTAAGACCTGTTCCAACAGGGATTTGCAAAAGTCATCACACAAGGTCTTTCTTGCTCTTTTTTTGTTAAAAAAGAAGGCAACTTTTAACTTATTGAATTGCATAAGTTATCCAAGGTTGACCTTTGAAAGAGAGCTCAAATATGATACTTGAAAGAGAAAAGCTGCAAAGCTACTTTTCTGACTTGAAAGAACCAGGGCAGAATTATGAAAAAAAGTTCAAAAATCACTTGCATTTTGTTGTACTTTTGGGTTTTAAAGGCCTTTGTAGGACATCAGCTTTTATAACATATAAAAGGTCCCATCAATGAAAAAACTGAAATCTGTGGTAAAAGAATCACTGCCATTCAGAAATGGGGTTTTCCCCCAAATGAGGGCAATTTTGCAATTCTTATCATGATTGGCCTCTCATCAAACGGAAACCTGATAAAAAAGGGAAAGAAAAATTGAATCTCATCTACTGCTACTAACCTTCTACTCCAGCATGCTTGTTTTGTTTGGCTGCTGCTGATGACTTGGCTGATGCTGAGGGTTTCAGTGTCTCTTTTAAGATGAATGGCTCACTTGACCCCTTGGCATTTTGCGCATAGACATACATCTTAACAGGCAAGCCTGACGTCTCGAAGTTGGCTATTTCAAAGACCGGCATCTGGTTGGTAACTTTGTTCTTCAGCCGACCGTCGACATCGTAAACTTCCAGGAGAAATGTCTGGGGTAATCCACCATCAAATCCCTCCTTGCAACTGACTTTTATGGTTGAAATGGTATGATTGGCGACATGGCACTCAAATAAAGCTGCAGGTCGACCTAGAAAAACACAATAGAAAGATGTGTTTACGGCAAAGCATCATTAGTTGTCCCGTGGGGAATCACGATAGCCCTCCAGCATATTTTCCTGTCTATACACAGTCCTCATTGTATAGTACTTGTACACAGACAAGGAAAAAACTCCATGTTATTTATTCATTCTATAGTAGTTGCAGCACAAAATCGTCGTCAATTTCCTTTCTTTTTCGATTCAACGTCTGCATGCCATCTTCGGTTAAAAGACAGCCACGGTTCTCTGTCTGGTGCATTAGTTATAAAACATCACCATTCTTTTTGAATAATTTAGGAGTTATGTTGCAATTTCCCCAGAAATACCAAACTTTCTCTTTTTTTATTGGTCTAAGAAATTGGCTTGAGATGTGCGCGCCTGGAAAACCTGGGCCGCTGGCATTTCAATCAAACAAGTCCTTTTCTAATCTTCACTAATGCAATAACATAAAACACCACCCAACTACTGATAGTCATAAAAAACCGGGCTCCAACGCCCATTCCAATTGCAATTTCCATCGTTTGTCTTGAATCAATGTCTTGAAAACATTCCTTTTTTCCTGTGTTGTGAGAGAAAATAGTTTGGTTTAAAGTTTTCCCGTTTCCCACAGCCCACCACGCGATCCTCTTCTGAGAAGAAAACCCTCCCCCCGTGCCAAAGACATGAAATATGGCTGGTATCCACGTAACAAAGTACAAATACATCAAGAATATATATAGTATAACATCAACTCAATTACCACCACCAACCAAAGAGTCTAGACTGCATTCTGTAGGCTTTTTTTCCCTGTGGTTTTTAGTTCTGGATCTATAGGTTATTGGACTCGCATTTCTGCCTGAAAGTGCATGGATGCTTAAAGAGAGGCCACAGCTGTTCCCCCTCCCCTCAATATTTGCTCTGCTGCCTGTGAATTGCTCCCAAGGGAGTTTACAAAATTGAAGGTTATTATACCTCATGAGTCCATATATTGTGTTTTATACTCTTTTTACCATGCAAGACCCCTGTCAGACTGAATAAAGCAAACCTTGAAGCTGTATATTTTTTGAAAAGAAGAAGAGACCTTTGTGTCAGATATTCAAAACCCGAGAGATTTTTTTACCTTAGTACACTTTTCACAAAAAAGGTCTTTACACAAAAGAAGTACAGAGTGGTCAATTCATTGACATGAAGGCAATTTGATGTATACATTGACTGTCCACCAGTCTAATTAGATTTGTGCCTTAGTTTCCAACCGTGACATGACGATTCAGCGAATGACAATTCGTCGAATGCTGATTGAGCGACATTTTTGGCTTCACTTCTGATTGAGCGACTTTATTAAGTAAGCTTTTCTTTTAAGTGGCTTAATCACAAAATTAGCCAAACCAAGAAAGCAAAGTTAGGTTACATAGAAAAAGCTAAGGTCAGTATAAGCCATTTTTACCGATTTGGAGCGAGTTAGGGGTCAGGAAAAGTTTCTTTAAACTAAAAATCAGCTCCCGCCAGGGGTAGAAAAACCCCGTGAGGGGGTAGTTTAAGTAGTTTCTGGCACCCGTGAGGGGTAGGAAAAGTCTTTAAGTGAAACCTGTGAGGGGTAGGAAAAAAATTTTGGCCTTTTTTTTTCAAAAAAAAAGTCGCTGAATCATCAGTATGTCAAAATCTGGCCGCCATTTTGTCAATCGCGGAATTGTCATTCGCTGAATCGTCGTGTAATCGTTTCCAACATTTAGGTTATGGACGTTTGCCTACGTCATCCTCATAAAACAACTATACCTTGTAGACCTTTCACTTGTCCAAAAATTTTCAAATTTAACTTTTTTCTTCAAAAATGAACTTTTACCAAATTGTATTCCCCTGGTTATGTTATGTAGCAAAATTATACTTAAAATAATTTTGAAAGCTTAAAAAATAAAAAAAATTAGTATATGTTTTATATCACTGATTTGTAATCATTCAATTTAGTAAGCACTTTTAAGACCTATGTTTGCAATTAGGGTTAGAAATTGAGCAGTTTTTGAAAGGTCTAGAGAAAGCTCTTTAAGAAAAATAGGCACCGTTAGTTACTGAATTTTTTTTGCTGTTGATGATGTCGATGTACTTTGTTTTTGAGGCTTAAGAAACCTGTTTTCTTGACAGGCTACACAAATAGAACCTCAATGAATGAATGGTTTGTGCAACCAGAATGTTGCCAAGAAGGAAAATGAGCAATAAAGAAAGCTGCCCAACACCAAAGGAAAAAAACTGTCCTTTCATTGAATTGAAAGTTATCAAAAGAAGGTCTTGAAATATTGTTTAATTCGAGGGAAAAGGAGGGGGAAAGAAGAAGTTTCATTTCCGGTGTAACGTCAAGAACCCCCTCTTTTGCTATGCATACACTCTGGTCACTCTTTTTCAGATGCCAATCTCGATTTTGTGCTGACAGTTTGGGGTCAGGTTCTCACCCTAATCTCAATGTCCATATTATCAACTTTTTGATAACTGGGTGTTTCAAATGTGGTAGCAGAAAGACTTGCTTGTTTTCAGCTTTAAGTAGTCAGTAATGCATTCAGGCTTTCACAGTTGGCTGGTTTGGACAACTCTACTATAAACTTCTTAAATCATAAAAGTATGTATATATTCAAAAAGAAGTGGTTGATGACACACTTTTGACCAAAAGGGGTTGGTCAATCCCTTCCTCTTAAATAGCTTTACCTACAACTCAGTTACACAAAGATTGAAAGGTGATTTTGCAAAAGTTTCTACGTAGTAAATGGTAATACTATAACTTTTTTGGGGAAAATAGATAAAGTTTTTGAAAATTTTGATAAAATTTACTACATAAATTCAATTTTAAAATATACTACTGAACTCAAAAAGGCTTTCCAATTTCTTAAAAATTGACTTTCTGCAAAAATACTATGAAACATTTTTGAAAAGTTCCATGACCTGCTTTTCTGGATTGAATTTTTTATGACCCCCCTTTGGCAGAAAAAATGCTGGCACACCTTTGAAGATACACACAAAAAAGAGTAGTCCCTTTTTTCAACACCATCAAAAAGGGATAAGTTTGACCCAGTTGGAATAGTATTCGATTTTCCACACACAAGAAGCTGTAGAAAACTTGGGAGTTGTTGGCCATATAATCCCCCCCTTGTACCGGAAAAAAAGGGTCTTTGTGGTACCTGTAGGAACGATCTGAAAGGTGCAAGGCTCCAATTGATGGCCGATGATGTTCTGTCCCTGGCAGTAAAGAGTGCCGTAGTCTTGGTCGTTGGTGGGGGTGAAATTGAGTGTCGAGACCTTTCCATTCGCAGTAAACCTCTCTTCATCCAATTCTTCCCTGTGATCTGAGTTGTTGAAGAACCAACTGAATGTCAACACAGGTGGATAGGCATCGAGCTGAAGGGGAGAAAGGAGAAAAGACATTCAATACAGTAGAATTTTCATAAACTTTTTGAAGTAATCTCTTAATGGTCAAATATTTCTTTTGGGAAAAAGCCACCCATAAATCCTGTCTTCGACCCATTTTTCAATACTGAAAGTGCAAGGATTGCAATATATTTATATAGTAACTTCCTCCGTTCCCCAAAAAAGGTCAACTTTGAATGATCATATTCAAAAGAGCTTTTATTTTCAAAAAATGAAAAAGTTACTATTTTTTTGTAATTGTAAAAACCTCATAAAGCATTTTTTCTGGGAAAATGGAAACAAGTGGTATAAACAACAGACTGAAAAATTCCGGCCGCCTTAGAAATGCTACACTATCTTATCTGCTTTTTATTCCAATGCACAGCACAGTAATCCGCCAGTGCAACAATGGCATTACAAACTGATGGCATGAAGTGACCCTCCAGACGTGGGGAAAAAAAGTTGACAAATCGCTTTGCTCATTTTGTTGTCGTGTTACTGGTGTAGCTTGGCCTTTGGTAACCAAGACGGCTGTTTTTTACACAACCTCTCAAGGGCCTGATGTTTTTAAGTAAGCCACAAAATTTATCATTTTCGGTTGTCATTTTGACACTTGAAAAGGGGAGAAAGCAACGACTTGATTTTTTCAAGAAGTTGCAATAGTGAATGGAGAATGGGCATTTTCTCTTGGAACGGAGGAAGTGAAACTTTTATTGACATTGCATGAATTATGTCTTCTTTTTCTTTAAATATTTCGACTTTTTTTCAATCTCTCAAGACAACATTTGCCCTTTTTCACACTTTATAATGACTTACTCGGCAATTGATTGAGATACTCTCTTCAGCAGTCACACCTATGAGTTGATCCACGACGTCGGAAGCACAAACGGGAGCATCTGCAACGCATATAACGGTTATATATATTGTAGATATTTCTTTTTCTTCTCCATAAATGCAGACATAAATCAATGAAAACATCCTTATCCTTGAATAATATCTCAGAGAATATTATTGTGCATATGACAGATGGCTGGATTGATGCATATGGAAGCCGCTATGCAGTGGTGACAACGCCCACCAAGCCTTAATTCTCCATCTACAATTCCCTTTGTATATCTTGTGCATTAATAATTATAGACATACAAGAATACTATATACACTTTTCCTGGTTTTTTTTGTCAATAAACTATACGAATTTTCGACTTAAAGATCACTTTAAATTCCTTTTGTAAGCTGTTGACTTTTGCTATATGTTTTTCATTGTGTTTGAGGTTCAGTACATGAAAATTAAATATTTAGCAAAAATTTACAACTTTGCCTTCAAATTTATAAAAATTTCAATTCAAAATTATTATTTTAAACTATTAACAATATACTATTGTATGTAAAAGGTTGATGCTTTTTTTCTGTAAGTCAACAATCATTTGATATTTTTATTCATGTATGCAATTATGACAAATTGCAGGAAGATTCCTGTCCGGGTTTCGGCTAGTTTCAGTGATACACATTGAAAGGACTGCTTGTAGTATCACAAAATGCAATTATATGAGAACCAGAAGCAGCTACTATAGAGTTAATATTAAGGTTGACCGCGAGGGAAAAAATGGTGCTCAGTCACATATGGCCTTCTGTTGGTAACCAAAACAATGCCTACAACAATACTTTGTCCTTGAGAGGCCCGACTTACACATGATTTTCAGGGGCACAGAGTTGGATTCTCCAGTTCCTTCGGAGTTGACAGCCCTGCAGACATAGCTGCCCACTTTCTCTCGATCCACTTTCTGTAGAACCAAGCTCTGAGTTGTCATTATGATCCCCTTGTCTGCGTCTTGTTGAAGCAATTGGTCCTGGGGAAAAAGTATAAACATATGTATAGTAGCAGTGGCTGCAGTTTCCCGAGAAAAATTGGCGGTATATTAAACCTTTATTTATGAGTTAGGTGTGCGTAAGTCTTAACCTTGAAAGTATTTGTAATATAGTAGAGTAAACCATATTTTGGTTGTTACAACCATTCCCCACAGACCATTAAAGTGTCAACACTTTTTTGACATTGTTGCCCTGGGCTTAAGTGTGTATAACTGTATATACCACACAATAATTCAAAGCATATTTCCATCTTTGCATATTTCACTTGAGAAGCCCTGGTTACAAGCTTCCGGAAAACAACATGAAACCACCTCCTTTAGAAGGCAGGTCAAGGTCGAAACAGTTGAATAATAATGAGGCTGCCTTCTACTCTTCAAACTCTCTTAAATGTTATTTATGCTCTTTGCTTGAAAAAGTCATAAATATATTCAAAAATATATGCTTTTGGTCAGGTTTTGAAAACTGAAAAGCTGTTTCAACCTTTTTATTTTACTTCCTTACAATTAATAGAGGTTTCGTGGTTTTTAATAAATAATTCGCTCCAAAAACAAAATTGTTACCAAAAAATTAAAAATCATTGATATAACAAAAACATCTTTCTGTTTTAATCACGCAATCTCGATGATTTATGAGGATTAAAAATTGTCTCATTGAAAAGTTCAAGAGCTACAAGTATACCACATTTAGTAGGCGCAACTGCACTTAATCTAAAGTCACGCAACCTCTCTTGATTGTGTATATGCAAGATCAAGGTCTAAAACTCTGTGTAATTGGCTCATTGGCATTCAGTGCTAAATTCAAAGTTCTTCACAGAAAATTTCCAAATGGAGTTGATGAAAGGAGCTGAGAAAAAGCTGGTGACAGAGTAAAGGGGGGGTCTGTGATCGGGGGCCAAAAATAAATAAAGAACACAGAAACAAACAATATTTTCCTTGGAATAGCATGGTTAACTGATCAAAGAGGCTTACATTGTGAAGCCATTCCAGTCTCAGAGGTGGTGGATTCGATTTGACATCACATTCGAAGTAAACGTCGTGTCCCGTGCGAATGTTGTCGGCGTCCAACTTGCGCCCCAACCTCAAGGAGACCTGCGGCGAATCTGCAAGAAGAAGGAGAGAACAAGTTTGGTCAAATGTTGTTACAACAAACAGTTTTGATGAACAGAAACCAAAGACAAAAGCCTTAGAGCTCAAATGTTTCTACTTAGTATAATAACTCTCTGGCATTAATATTTGGCAAAAAGTTCCTGCTTGGTCAACTACAAAGACGGTTTATGACTTGGAAAATATAAATCCAAGCTGTGCCTGGTTACAGATGGTCGGGCTTTTGATGGTAGACATTTTTTTTCTTTTTCTCAGGTACCCAGCCTCAGGGTACAGCAGGCAAAGATAACTTTCAAAAAATGTAATTTCACAAGATTTTGGAACTGATTTTGAACGTGGAAAGCGAAGCCAAATTGGCAGTGCAAGATGGATTTTTTTGGCTAGACGAACTATCGATATGTATTCTGCGATGTTGGTATCCTCTTTATACATATACTATACTTTTTATGGCTTTTTGTACTCATCTCACATACTACCCAAAGGCGGAAATAGACTCAAGAGGACCATAAAAGAAGTGGTTTCTCTCTGTATGAAAGTATTTCTTTATATTCAAATAATCCAGTCGAAAATGCTTTTATATTATATCATTCCAATCTTGCTCTTTATATAGTAGTAGTATAGGTATTTTTTCTATCGAGCAATACTTTCTCTTTCTACTCTATATTTTTTCAATCGCAGCAATTTCCCGATAAAAAAAAGCACATCGAAAAATAAAAGAGAAACACAGGAATGAATGGAATAAACAAGAAAAGTTTTCGTTAAACTCAAATGAATGAGCTTACAGTCCCTGTCCTGTAAGAAAGGCAAGGTTTCATTAAAATATGAATCCAGTTAATAAATTTTATTTATTCATTACCCATCCGTTCTGCTGCAAGGCAGAATTGGAATGGAATTACATATTGGTTAAACCCTGCCAAGATTTTTTGTCAAATATACTATAAGTACTTCGTAGTTATTTATAAAAATGTTAAGTTGTTTTTATATATTTTTGATATACTACTAAGATTATGAGACAGCCTTAAAATCTTGGTATTGCCAAAATGAAGATTGAAGGTTGAGCGGGGAATCAGCAAGTAGGAAATACTATAGTACAAAGCATCTTTGTAATAGAATACTATATACGTAAAACAGCTTTTTTTAAATATGATAGTATAAAGTTGCAGCAGCAATGTAGGAATGACCATTTGGGTAATCCCTCTCAGGGTGGGACCTGAAAAGCTCCATTCTCAATGGCCTGAACAAAGAGTTATACTCCTCTTCTTCTTGTAACATGACAATGTGTCGTGACGTCCGAATGTTCAAAGCTGTAGTAGGTGTTAACGACACGACATTCATGCTCGTCCAACACAAAGGTAATATACATATACACATAGCGTGTTTATGCGCCAAATTCTCAAAAGTATATATATAAGTATGGAGTTGCTAAACGGTTTTAATACAATGTAACATTGGTGTGTATCAGTGGTCGTCACAAAAAGAGGTTTCTTTGGGAAAAGTCTTGTTTTTTAAGTAGTTGCAGGAAAAAAGTTATTTTAGTGCAATCTACAGAATGCATGATGAATATTCAACTATACCTTTTAAGTTATTTTTAAATGCAACTTTTTAATAAATAATTGAAGGCCTGGCAACTTGTAATTCATGAACTGACAATTGGACGCCATTTGACGTAAAATTCTTTCATAACGTGTTACATATTATAGTATATGATTGGCAGAGACCAATTCATGAACCATTTCAAAATGTTATATATAACGAAAAAAATGCAGTAAAAACTTGAACAAATCTACAAATTCAGACAGGCGCAAAGTTTTTTTTCAAGTGCAGAATACACGAAACACTTAACAATTTTTGGAGCAGGGCAGTTAATCATGGTCATTTTGGCTAAATTACGAATTGCCTTTTTTTTCCCCTCGACCACCACGCAATGGCTGCAATTTCTTTCGTCGTAAAATAATCCAATTACTGCTGATTTTTTTCGCGGAAAAAAGCAACAGAACTCTACAATTAATACGTTTAATTTCGCAAAGCTTGACACGTGCCATCGTGACAATGATACATACTTTAATCGTCGTTAAACTGTAGCAAAAAATGCCCCTTTCAAATACAACAGTGCTCAGAATGGTGGACCAAATATGAGTCCAAATATCGACCTTCAACCTCACACTTTGTACACAAAGGGCCTTTTCCCAACAAAAATCACTGAAAAGGACATTGTTGTAGCAATAAAGTCCACATTTAGTAAAAAGGTCTTGACCTTGGAGATCTGAAACAATAACTTGTCGCAGTGTTGTACAAATAACAACAAGGATGCAATATGTTTATGAGTTTGGAAAGGAGTTTCTTTTTTTGTGCTTTGGACTTTTGCCAGAGCAAAAACAGTGGCCCATGGCAAAAAAAAAGGAATTCCTTTTTATTCAGTTCAAAAAAGAAATCTTTATTTGATAATCTGTTTGGCCTGCAGATACATTGTACTATAGTAAGGAATATTGTAGTAGTAGTAGTAGTAGTTTCTATACTTCCTCACACACGAAAGAAATAATCAATCCTTCCTTCAGTGTATCATCTGCCTTTCAAAGCAGCATTAAAGGCCCTATTAGTAGGAAAGCATAAATGTGTAAGGATTTGCTACTCCTCCGTTGGAAAATAAAAAGAAAAGCTGAGAAAACCCTACTACAGTCCGATACCTTAAACTCATTTGAAAAAACATTGAATCTTACTTTGTTTTTCATCAATTTTTGGAATAGTACTAGAAAATACAGAACTTGTTCTATAAGAAAGGAAGGATTCTACAAAAATGTGATGTCATTATCCTTTCTTAAGGAGTGAAAAAATGACGCAAAATTCAATTGAATTTACCCAACCTCCCACCGAAGAATGATGTTTGTTTGTATGAACAATCCACCAATCATATGCTTTTTTTGGTAACACACTTCCATTCTTATAGGGTAAGCACTGTAGCATCATATAATTCCAAGGAAAAAGACAGTACTTCTCCCAACAGCAAATAGCTTTTTGAGCCCAAATTGAACATGAAGACCTTTTGAAATGAGGCACAGTATAGTTTTTTTTTAAATTGTTGCAACTGTAGTATAGCATTTTTCGTAGTGTTGCAATTTTGAAGTATTTTTTACCGATTGGAAGTAAAGTGTTTTTTATGCCACAGTCGTAAATTGCAGAAGTGTAGTGTATACATTTTATTTGATAATAAAAAAAGTTTTTAGCTGTTTCAAAGGCATTGAACCTGTTGTGGCCGTTTTACTTTCTATTTCTCAAAAGAAGACCCATTTTGAAAAAAAAAGCCTTTAAATGGGCTGTCAGGGTTTTGAGTCTGTTTAGCGTCGTGACCCTGTCAGACTTTGGAGATAACTTTGTTTGGAACTCGTCCAGTGGGAACTCTTTTCACAGAAAATTTCGAACCAACTCCGTAAATTCTCCCAAGATTTGTGCTCAAAAAGTTTTGGAAAAGAATGTGTAGAAGTAGTAGTAGGTTTATCTGAGAAATAGCCTAAAGATAAGATACACTGTTAGTGTTATAGTAGTACAACCTGCGCAAAAAACCTCGTGTGTGTGTATTATCGTACTACATGTAGTATAATAAATAAACCAGCGAAAAGTTTTACCATTATTACATCTTAATTATAATGAAATTAAGCTCGGTTTCTCGCCAAATTCCTTTTGTAATGTGAACATATTTTCATACAAAATTTCATTAAAAACTCAACATGCATTCAGTCTTTTTTTTAATTATATACCAAGTGTTACATATAACAAACCATTCCTTTTTTTGATTACACGACGATTCAGCGAATGACGATTCCGCGATTGACAAAATGGCGGCCAGATTTTGACATACTGATGATTCAGCGACTTTTCTTTTTGAAAAAAAGGCCAAAAAAATTTTCCTACCCCTCACGGGTTTCACTTAAAGACTTTTCCTACCCCTTACGGGTGCTATAGAAAGGACTCATACTACCCCTCACGGGGGTTTTCTACCCCTGACGGGAGCTGATTTTTAGTTTAAAGAAACTTTTCCTGACCCCTAACTTGCTCCGAATCAGTAAAAATGGCTTAAACTGACCTATAGCTTTTCTAGTATGTAACCTAACTTTGCTTTCTTGGTTTGGCTAATTTTGTGATTAAGCCACTCAAAAGAAAAGCTTACTTAATAAAGTCGCTCAATCAGCAGTGAAGCCAAAAATGCCGCTCAATCAGCATTCGACGAATTGTCATTCGCTGAATCGTCGTGTCACGCTTTTTTTTTACAAGAATTGCTCATTTATTTTCTGCCAATTTTTTTGGCAATTTTTGGTGCAATTTCATTTTCTGTCAAATTGCAACAAACCAATCAAAAAGAATCAAAGTAGTATAATCCATACTTCGCTATAAAGACCCACATTAGCATAAAAAAGTTGCAAATTGCCGAAAAATGTTTCTGCAACTTTTCTTTTAAATGGAAAATGACTTTTTTTCTGCTGTCATTCCCTTATTGTTAATGTATCGACATTATAACTACATACTACTATATGTAGGCCCAGCCTTGAAATTACGTATATGTGATGGATCAAAAAGCCTGTCCAAATAATCGATCGATCCATCATGATCAGGCACAATTATCCGGACAGAGAAGCCCATAATGCATTGTATTCATCATGTCTTTCAGACAAACATGGCACCCAGAAAAGTGCATCAGTTATTTTTTTGCATCATGATAAACAGGCTAAAATTTGTTATGTATTATAGTATAATGAAAAATAAAACCGCATAAGAAAAACTTTATTTCTGCTCAAAGAACCGTCATAATTAGATCATCCAGTAGTTACTACACATAGGGAATCACGTTTAAACAGAGAGGTCATACGTGCTCCTCTTTCACTACTAAACGAATGTTCCCTTGGGACTTGAACGATTAGTGAAAGCCCCTTTGTTTATTAACAGTACAGCACACCTAATATAAATACACAATTTTCAACCAGATGGTTATCACTGTACATTGCTACAAATTCGAACAACTCACGGTTTTTTTTTGCGCGAAAACACAGCTCTGCTGTCTTTATTTAGGTCAGAAAAACAATGGTATATATAGTATGGAATGGTCGACTTGGCAATTAGGACTTGATTTCCTTCCACTTAATACATGATTCGATTCCCTCTTGGAAAAAGGAAACAACGCTTGTTTTAATAGCCTATTTCCTCTTTAAAAATGCACAATACCGGTCACTATATTACACGTACATACTATGAAGTATGATTATGATCTGTGTATACGTTTATAAAGCAAATAACGAGTGCCACAGTCGAGCCATACATGATTCATGACCCTTAAGTTGGTGCTGCTATCTGGAAATAAAATCGTGAAGGATCTGTTTTTTACAGTTGTGTGGCCCTAGACTCTATGGAAATGATAATTCTCAGCCTACTCATTTAGTTTAATGACCGAACCTGAAATGTCTTGTTATCTTTTGCAAACTGCTCTCTCACAGTATATTTTTTCGCAAGGAAAACAGCCTACAGTGTGTTCTCCAGTAAAGGCTAAATTTTGCTCTAGTGCTTAAACGCGTGGCAACATTAGAATTCTGACCTCATCTTATTATCCCAGTTTGATGAGACGATTCTAAAAATGTATGAATGATCTCTGTAGTTTAAGAGACAAAAAAGTTATGGGGATTTTGATTTTTCAAAAATTGGGATTTTTCAATTATTTTTTAATTTTTCAATTTTAAAAAGTTCCCTAATTCCGAAATGGACAGCCCAATCAAAAAGTCCCTTTACCAAAATGTTTTGCCCTTCTCAAAATCTATCTATGTCAGAAATTTCATGTCGATTGACCAATTTTTACTATGAAAATTCTCTGTTTGAAATTTATATCATAGGACGATTTTTTAAAATTTTGCGATTAAAAATGTTACTGCTCTCTGAATACATGTGAAATTAAAAATC
>CAXHLB010000173.1:0-27451 GCA_964017235.1 Sabellastarte sp. h YS-2021
ACAAAAACTGAAAAGCATATTTTTGGCTCTGGCTCTTAGGTTTCAGAGCCAAGGTTGAGTATTACATCAGCTTTCTACTGTTCTCAGCAAGACTAATCCAGGCATACCTTGCTTAAGTACCTAGCACAACTAGAAAGTAGCTTTCTGGCAGGATTAGGGGTTTGGGGTTAATTTTTGGAAAACGCCCATTATTGAGTTCACTACGCATAAACAGTCAGTTGTTACAGCAAGAAGGAATCTCCCACAGGCTAGCCAAGAGTTTCATACCATTACAGTGCCTGCAGACCGAATAGCTTGGTTACAGAAGACCAAAACTGGTTTTTAGTAGGGATTTCCTGTTGAAATAATCACGTACAAAAACTGAAAAGCATATTTTTGGCTCTGGCTCTTAGGTTTCAGAGCCAAGGTTGAGTATTACATCAGCTTTCTACTGTTCTCAGCAAGACTAATCCAGGCATACCTTGCTTAAGTACCTAGCACAACTAGAAAGTAGCTTTCTGGCAGGATTAGGGGTTTGGGGTTAATTTTTGGAAAACGCCCATTATTGAGTTCACTACGCATAAACAGTCAGTTGTTACAGCAAGAAGGAATCTCCCACAGGCTAGCCAAGAGTTTCATACCATTACAGTGCCTGCAGACCGAATAGCTTGGTTACAGAAGACCAAAACTGGTTTTTAGTAGGGATTTCCTGTTGAAATAATCACGACAAAAACTGAAAAGCATATTTTTGGCTCTGGCTCTTAGGTTTCAGAGCCAAGGTTGAGTATTACATCAGCTTTCTACTGTTCTCAGCAAGACTAATCCAGGCATACCTTGCTTAAGTACCTAGCACAACTAGAAAGTAGCTTTCTGGCAGGATTAGGGGTTTGGGGTTAATTTTTGGAAAACGCCCATTATTGAGTTCACTACGCATAAACAGTCAGTTGTTACAGCAAGAAGGAATCTCCCACAGGCTAGCCAAGAGTTTCATACCATTACAGTGCCTGCAGACCGAATAGCTTGGTTACAGAAGACCAAAACTGGTTTTTAGTAGGGATTTCCTGTTGAAATAATCACGACAAAAACTGAAAAGCATATTTTTGGCTCTGGCTCTTAGGTTTCAGAGCCAAGGTTGAGTATTACATCAGCTTTCTACTGTTCTCAGCAAGACTAATCCAGGCATACCTTGCTTAAGTACCTAGCACAACTAGAAAGTAGCTTTCTGGCAGGATTAGGGGTTTGGGGTTAATTTTTGGAAAACGCCCATTATTGAGTTCACTACGCATAAACAGTCAGTTGTTACAGCAAGAAGGAATCTCCCACAGGCTAGCCAAGAGTTTCATACCATTACAGTGCCTGCAGACCGAATAGCTTGGTTACAGAAGACCAAAACTGGTTTTTAGTAGGGATTTCCTGTTGAAATAATCACGACAAAAACTGAAAAGCATATTTTTGGCTCTGGCTCTTAGGTTTCAGAGCCAAGGTTGAGTATTACATCAGCTTTCTACTGTTCTCAGCAAGACTAATCCAGGCATACCTTGCTTAAGTACCTAGCACAACTAGAAAGTAGCTTTCTGGCAGGATTAGGGGTTTGGGGTTAATTTTTGGAAAACGCCCATTATTGAGTTCACTACGCATAAACAGTCAGTTGTTACAGCAAGAAGGAATCTCCCACAGGCTAGCCAAGAGTTTCATACCATTACAGTGCCTGCAGACCGAATAGCTTGGTTACAGAAGACCAAAACTGGTTTTTAGTAGGGATTTCCTGTTGAAATAATCACGACAAAAACTGAAAAGCATATTTTTGGCTCTGGCTCTTAGGTTTCAGAGCCAAGGTTGAGTATTACATCAGCTTTCTACTGTTCTCAGCAAGACTAATCCAGGCATACCTTGCTTAAGTACCTAGCACAACTAGAAAGTAGCTTTCTGGCAGGATTAGGGGTTTGGGGTTAATTTTTGGAAAACGCCCATTATTGAGTTCACTACGCATAAACAGTCAGTTGTTACAGCAAGAAGGAATCTCCCACAGGCTAGCCAAGAGTTTCATACCATTACAGTGCCTGCAGACCGAATAGCTTGGTTACAGAAGACCAAAACTGGTTTTTAGTAGGGATTTCCTGTTGAAATAATCACGACAAAAACTGAAAAGCATATTTTTGGCTCTGGCTCTTAGGTTTCAGAGCCAAGGTTGAGTATTACATCAGCTTTCTACTGTTCTCAGCAAGACTAATCCAGGCATACCTTGCTTAAGTACCTAGCACAACTAGAAAGTAGCTTTCTGGCAGGATTAGGGGTTTGGGGTTAATTTTTGGAAAACGCCCATTATTGAGTTCACTACGCATAAACAGTCAGTTGTTACAGCAAGAAGGAATCTCCCACAGGCTAGCCAAGAGTTTCATACCATTACAGTGCCTGCAGACCGAATAGCTTGGTTACAGAAGACCAAAACTGGTTTTTAGTAGGGATTTCCTGTTGAAATAATCACGACAAAAACTGAAAAGCATATTTTTGGCTCTGGCTCTTAGGTTTCAGAGCCAAGGTTGAGTATTACATCAGCTTTCTACTGTTCTCAGCAAGACTAATCCAGGCATACCTTGCTTAAGTACCTAGCACAACTAGAAAGTAGCTTTCTGGCAGGATTAGGGGTTTGGGGTTAATTTTTGGAAAACGCCCATTATTGAGTTCACTACGCATAAACAGTCAGTTGTTACAGCAAGAAGGAATCTCCCACAGGCTAGCCAAGAGTTTCATACCATTACAGTGCCTGCAGACCGAATAGCTTGGTTACAGAAGACCAAAACTGGTTTTTAGTAGGGATTTCCTGTTGAAATAATCACGACAAAAACTGAAAAGCATATTTTTGGCTCTGGCTCTTAGGTTTCAGAGCCAAGGTTGAGTATTACATCAGCTTTCTACTGTTCTCAGCAAGACTAATCCAGGCATACCTTGCTTAAGTACCTAGCACAACTAGAAAGTAGCTTTCTGGCAGGATTAGGGGTTTGGGGTTAATTTTTGGAAAACGCCCATTATTGAGTTCACTACGCATAAACAGTCAGTTGTTACAGCAAGAAGGAATCTCCCACAGGCTAGCCAAGAGTTTCATACCATTACAGTGCCTGCAGACCGAATAGCTTGGTTACAGAAGACCAAAACTGGTTTTTAGTAGGGATTTCCTGTTGAAATAATCACGACAAAAACTGAAAAGCATATTTTTGGCTCTGGCTCTTAGGTTTCAGAGCCAAGGTTGAGTATTACATCAGCTTTCTACTGTTCTCAGCAAGACTAATCCAGGCATACCTTGCTTAAGTACCTAGCACAACTAGAAAGTAGCTTTCTGGCAGGATTAGGGGTTTGGGGTTAATTTTTGGAAAACGCCCATTATTGAGTTCACTACGCATAAACAGTCAGTTGTTACAGCAAGAAGGAATCTCCCACAGGCTAGCCAAGAGTTTCATACCATTACAGTGCCTGCAGACCGAATAGCTTGGTTACAGAAGACCAAAACTGGTTTTTAGTAGGGATTTCCTGTTGAAATAATCACGACAAAAACTGAAAAGCATATTTTTGGCTCTGGCTCTTAGGTTTCAGAGCCAAGGTTGAGTATTACATCAGCTTTCTACTGTTCTCAGCAAGACTAATCCAGGCATACCTTGCTTAAGTACCTAGCACAACTAGAAAGTAGCTTTCTGGCAGGATTAGGGGTTTGGGGTTAATTTTTGGAAAACGCCCATTATTGAGTTCACTACGCATAAACAGTCAGTTGTTACAGCAAGAAGGAATCTCCCACAGGCTAGCCAAGAGTTTCATACCATTACAGTGCCTGCAGACCGAATAGCTTGGTTACAGAAGACCAAAACTGGTTTTTAGTAGGGATTTCCTGTTGAAATAATCACGACAAAAACTGAAAAGCATATTTTTGGCTCTGGCTCTTAGGTTTCAGAGCCAAGGTTGAGTATTACATCAGCTTTCTACTGTTCTCAGCAAGACTAATCCAGGCATACCTTGCTTAAGTACCTAGCACAACTAGAAAGTAGCTTTCTGGCAGGATTAGGGGTTTGGGGTTAATTTTTGGAAAACGCCCATTATTGAGTTCACTACGCATAAACAGTCAGTTGTTACAGCAAGAAGGAATCTCCCACAGGCTAGCCAAGAGTTTCATACCATTACAGTGCCTGCAGACCGAATAGCTTGGTTACAGAAGACCAAAACTGGTTTTTAGTAGGGATTTCCTGTTGAAATAATCACGACAAAAACTGAAAAGCATATTTTTGGCTCTGGCTCTTAGGTTTCAGAGCCAAGGTTGAGTATTACATCAGCTTTCTACTGTTCTCAGCAAGACTAATCCAGGCATACCTTGCTTAAGTACCTAGCACAACTAGAAAGTAGCTTTCTGGCAGGATTAGGGGTTTGGGGTTAATTTTTGGAAAACGCCCATTATTGAGTTCACTACGCATAAACAGTCAGTTGTTACAGCAAGAAGGAATCTCCCACAGGCTAGCCAAGAGTTTCATACCATTACAGTGCCTGCAGACCGAATAGCTTGGTTACAGAAGACCAAAACTGGTTTTTAGTAGGGATTTCCTGTTGAAATAATCACGACAAAAACTGAAAAGCATATTTTTGGCTCTGGCTCTTAGGTTTCAGAGCCAAGGTTGAGTATTACATCAGCTTTCTACTGTTCTCAGCAAGACTAATCCAGGCATACCTTGCTTAAGTACCTAGCACAACTAGAAAGTAGCTTTCTGGCAGGATTAGGGGTTTGGGGTTAATTTTTGGAAAACGCCCATTATTGAGTTCACTACGCATAAACAGTCAGTTGTTACAGCAAGAAGGAATCTCCCACAGGCTAGCCAAGAGTTTCATACCATTACAGTGCCTGCAGACCGAATAGCTTGGTTACAGAAGACCAAAACTGGTTTTTAGTAGGGATTTCCTGTTGAAATAATCACGACAAAAACTGAAAAGCATATTTTTGGCTCTGGCTCTTAGGTTTCAGAGCCAAGGTTGAGTATTACATCAGCTTTCTACTGTTCTCAGCAAGACTAATCCAGGCATACCTTGCTTAAGTACCTAGCACAACTAGAAAGTAGCTTTCTGGCAGGATTAGGGGTTTGGGGTTAATTTTTGGAAAACGCCCATTATTGAGTTCACTACGCATAAACAGTCAGTTGTTACAGCAAGAAGGAATCTCCCACAGGCTAGCCAAGAGTTTCATACCATTACAGTGCCTGCAGACCGAATAGCTTGGTTACAGAAGACCAAAACTGGTTTTTAGTAGGGATTTCCTGTTGAAATAATCACGACAAAAACTGAAAAGCATATTTTTGGCTCTGGCTCTTAGGTTTCAGAGCCAAGGTTGAGTATTACATCAGCTTTCTACTGTTCTCAGCAAGACTAATCCAGGCATACCTTGCTTAAGTACCTAGCACAACTAGAAAGTAGCTTTCTGGCAGGATTAGGGGTTTGGGGTTAATTTTTGGAAAACGCCCATTATTGAGTTCACTACGCATAAACAGTCAGTTGTTACAGCAAGAAGGAATCTCCCACAGGCTAGCCAAGAGTTTCATACCATTACAGTGCCTGCAGACCGAATAGCTTGGTTACAGAAGACCAAAACTGGTTTTTAGTAGGGATTTCCTGTTGAAATAATCACGACAAAAACTGAAAAGCATATTTTTGGCTCTGGCTCTTAGGTTTCAGAGCCAAGGTTGAGTATTACATCAGCTTTCTACTGTTCTCAGCAAGACTAATCCAGGCATACCTTGCTTAAGTACCTAGCACAACTAGAAAGTAGCTTTCTGGCAGGATTAGGGGTTTGGGGTTAATTTTTGGAAAACGCCCATTATTGAGTTCACTACGCATAAACAGTCAGTTGTTACAGCAAGAAGGAATCTCCCACAGGCTAGCCAAGAGTTTCATACCATTACAGTGCCTGCAGACCGAATAGCTTGGTTACAGAAGACCAAAACTGGTTTTTAGTAGGGATTTCCTGTTGAAATAATCACGACAAAAACTGAAAAGCATATTTTTGGCTCTGGCTCTTAGGTTTCAGAGCCAAGGTTGAGTATTACATCAGCTTTCTACTGTTCTCAGCAAGACTAATCCAGGCATACCTTGCTTAAGTACCTAGCACAACTAGAAAGTAGCTTTCTGGCAGGATTAGGGGTTTGGGGTTAATTTTTGGAAAACGCCCATTATTGAGTTCACTACGCATAAACAGTCAGTTGTTACAGCAAGAAGGAATCTCCCACAGGCTAGCCAAGAGTTTCATACCATTACAGTGCCTGCAGACCGAATAGCTTGGTTACAGAAGACCAAAACTGGTTTTTAGTAGGGATTTCCTGTTGAAATAATCACGACAAAAACTGAAAAGCATATTTTTGGCTCTGGCTCTTAGGTTTCAGAGCCAAGGTTGAGTATTACATCAGCTTTCTACTGTTCTCAGCAAGACTAATCCAGGCATACCTTGCTTAAGTACCTAGCACAACTAGAAAGTAGCTTTCTGGCAGGATTAGGGGTTTGGGGTTAATTTTTGGAAAACGCCCATTATTGAGTTCACTACGCATAAACAGTCAGTTGTTACAGCAAGAAGGAATCTCCCACAGGCTAGCCAAGAGTTTCATACCATTACAGTGCCTGCAGACCGAATAGCTTGGTTACAGAAGACCAAAACTGGTTTTTAGTAGGGATTTCCTGTTGAAATAATCACGACAAAAACTGAAAAGCATATTTTTGGCTCTGGCTCTTAGGTTTCAGAGCCAAGGTTGAGTATTACATCAGCTTTCTACTGTTCTCAGCAAGACTAATCCAGGCATACCTTGCTTAAGTACCTAGCACAACTAGAAAGTAGCTTTCTGGCAGGATTAGGGGTTTGGGGTTAATTTTTGGAAAACGCCCATTATTGAGTTCACTACGCATAAACAGTCAGTTGTTACAGCAAGAAGGAATCTCCCACAGGCTAGCCAAGAGTTTCATACCATTACAGTGCCTGCAGACCGAATAGCTTGGTTACAGAAGACCAAAACTGGTTTTTAGTAGGGATTTCCTGTTGAAATAATCACGACAAAAACTGAAAAGCATATTTTTGGCTCTGGCTCTTAGGTTTCAGAGCCAAGGTTGAGTATTACATCAGCTTTCTACTGTTCTCAGCAAGACTAATCCAGGCATACCTTGCTTAAGTACCTAGCACAACTAGAAAGTAGCTTTCTGGCAGGATTAGGGGTTTGGGGTTAATTTTTGGAAAACGCCCATTATTGAGTTCACTACGCATAAACAGTCAGTTGTTACAGCAAGAAGGAATCTCCCACAGGCTAGCCAAGAGTTTCATACCATTACAGTGCCTGCAGACCGAATAGCTTGGTTACAGAAGACCAAAACTGGTTTTTAGTAGGGATTTCCTGTTGAAATAATCACGACAAAAACTGAAAAGCATATTTTTGGCTCTGGCTCTTAGGTTTCAGAGCCAAGGTTGAGTATTACATCAGCTTTCTACTGTTCTCAGCAAGACTAATCCAGGCATACCTTGCTTAAGTACCTAGCACAACTAGAAAGTAGCTTTCTGGCAGGATTAGGGGTTTGGGGTTAATTTTTGGAAAACGCCCATTATTGAGTTCACTACGCATAAACAGTCAGTTGTTACAGCAAGAAGGAATCTCCCACAGGCTAGCCAAGAGTTTCATACCATTACAGTGCCTGCAGACCGAATAGCTTGGTTACAGAAGACCAAAACTGGTTTTTAGTAGGGATTTCCTGTTGAAATAATCACGACAAAAACTGAAAAGCATATTTTTGGCTCTGGCTCTTAGGTTTCAGAGCCAAGGTTGAGTATTACATCAGCTTTCTACTGTTCTCAGCAAGACTAATCCAGGCATACCTTGCTTAAGTACCTAGCACAACTAGAAAGTAGCTTTCTGGCAGGATTAGGGGTTTGGGGTTAATTTTTGGAAAACGCCCATTATTGAGTTCACTACGCATAAACAGTCAGTTGTTACAGCAAGAAGGAATCTCCCACAGGCTAGCCAAGAGTTTCATACCATTACAGTGCCTGCAGACCGAATAGCTTGGTTACAGAAGACCAAAACTGGTTTTTAGTAGGGATTTCCTGTTGAAATAATCACGACAAAAACTGAAAAGCATATTTTTGGCTCTGGCTCTTAGGTTTCAGAGCCAAGGTTGAGTATTACATCAGCTTTCTACTGTTCTCAGCAAGACTAATCCAGGCATACCTTGCTTAAGTACCTAGCACAACTAGAAAGTAGCTTTCTGGCAGGATTAGGGGTTTGGGGTTAATTTTTGGAAAACGCCCATTATTGAGTTCACTACGCATAAACAGTCAGTTGTTACAGCAAGAAGGAATCTCCCACAGGCTAGCCAAGAGTTTCATACCATTACAGTGCCTGCAGACCGAATAGCTTGGTTACAGAAGACCAAAACTGGTTTTTAGTAGGGATTTCCTGTTGAAATAATCACGACAAAAACTGAAAAGCATATTTTTGGCTCTGGCTCTTAGGTTTCAGAGCCAAGGTTGAGTATTACATCAGCTTTCTACTGTTCTCAGCAAGACTAATCCAGGCATACCTTGCTTAAGTACCTAGCACAACTAGAAAGTAGCTTTCTGGCAGGATTAGGGGTTTGGGGTTAATTTTTGGAAAACGCCCATTATTGAGTTCACTACGCATAAACAGTCAGTTGTTACAGCAAGAAGGAATCTCCCACAGGCTAGCCAAGAGTTTCATACCATTACAGTGCCTGCAGACCGAATAGCTTGGTTACAGAAGACCAAAACTGGTTTTTAGTAGGGATTTCCTGTTGAAATAATCACGACAAAAACTGAAAAGCATATTTTTGGCTCTGGCTCTTAGGTTTCAGAGCCAAGGTTGAGTATTACATCAGCTTTCTACTGTTCTCAGCAAGACTAATCCAGGCATACCTTGCTTAAGTACCTAGCACAACTAGAAAGTAGCTTTCTGGCAGGATTAGGGGTTTGGGGTTAATTTTTGGAAAACGCCCATTATTGAGTTCACTACGCATAAACAGTCAGTTGTTACAGCAAGAAGGAATCTCCCACAGGCTAGCCAAGAGTTTCATACCATTACAGTGCCTGCAGACCGAATAGCTTGGTTACAGAAGACCAAAACTGGTTTTTAGTAGGGATTTCCTGTTGAAATAATCACGACAAAAACTGAAAAGCATATTTTTGGCTCTGGCTCTTAGGTTTCAGAGCCAAGGTTGAGTATTACATCAGCTTTCTACTGTTCTCAGCAAGACTAATCCAGGCATACCTTGCTTAAGTACCTAGCACAACTAGAAAGTAGCTTTCTGGCAGGATTAGGGGTTTGGGGTTAATTTTTGGAAAACGCCCATTATTGAGTTCACTACGCATAAACAGTCAGTTGTTACAGCAAGAAGGAATCTCCCACAGGCTAGCCAAGAGTTTCATACCATTACAGTGCCTGCAGACCGAATAGCTTGGTTACAGAAGACCAAAACTGGTTTTTAGTAGGGATTTCCTGTTGAAATAATCACGACAAAAACTGAAAAGCATATTTTTGGCTCTGGCTCTTAGGTTTCAGAGCCAAGGTTGAGTATTACATCAGCTTTCTACTGTTCTCAGCAAGACTAATCCAGGCATACCTTGCTTAAGTACCTAGCACAACTAGAAAGTAGCTTTCTGGCAGGATTAGGGGTTTGGGGTTAATTTTTGGAAAACGCCCATTATTGAGTTCACTACGCATAAACAGTCAGTTGTTACAGCAAGAAGGAATCTCCCACAGGCTAGCCAAGAGTTTCATACCATTACAGTGCCTGCAGACCGAATAGCTTGGTTACAGAAGACCAAAACTGGTTTTTAGTAGGGATTTCCTGTTGAAATAATCACGACAAAAACTGAAAAGCATATTTTTGGCTCTGGCTCTTAGGTTTCAGAGCCAAGGTTGAGTATTACATCAGCTTTCTACTGTTCTCAGCAAGACTAATCCAGGCATACCTTGCTTAAGTACCTAGCACAACTAGAAAGTAGCTTTCTGGCAGGATTAGGGGTTTGGGGTTAATTTTTGGAAAACGCCCATTATTGAGTTCACTACGCATAAACAGTCAGTTGTTACAGCAAGAAGGAATCTCCCACAGGCTAGCCAAGAGTTTCATACCATTACAGTGCCTGCAGACCGAATAGCTTGGTTACAGAAGACCAAAACTGGTTTTTAGTAGGGATTTCCTGTTGAAATAATCACGACAAAAACTGAAAAGCATATTTTTGGCTCTGGCTCTTAGGTTTCAGAGCCAAGGTTGAGTATTACATCAGCTTTCTACTGTTCTCAGCAAGACTAATCCAGGCATACCTTGCTTAAGTACCTAGCACAACTAGAAAGTAGCTTTCTGGCAGGATTAGGGGTTTGGGGTTAATTTTTGGAAAACGCCCATTATTGAGTTCACTACGCATAAACAGTCAGTTGTTACAGCAAGAAGGAATCTCCCACAGGCTAGCCAAGAGTTTCATACCATTACAGTGCCTGCAGACCGAATAGCTTGGTTACAGAAGACCAAAACTGGTTTTTAGTAGGGATTTCCTGTTGAAATAATCACGACAAAAACTGAAAAGCATATTTTTGGCTCTGGCTCTTAGGTTTCAGAGCCAAGGTTGAGTATTACATCAGCTTTCTACTGTTCTCAGCAAGACTAATCCAGGCATACCTTGCTTAAGTACCTAGCACAACTAGAAAGTAGCTTTCTGGCAGGATTAGGGGTTTGGGGTTAATTTTTGGAAAACGCCCATTATTGAGTTCACTACGCATAAACAGTCAGTTGTTACAGCAAGAAGGAATCTCCCACAGGCTAGCCAAGAGTTTCATACCATTACAGTGCCTGCAGACCGAATAGCTTGGTTACAGAAGACCAAAACTGGTTTTTAGTAGGGATTTCCTGTTGAAATAATCACGACAAAAACTGAAAAGCATATTTTTGGCTCTGGCTCTTAGGTTTCAGAGCCAAGGTTGAGTATTACATCAGCTTTCTACTGTTCTCAGCAAGACTAATCCAGGCATACCTTGCTTAAGTACCTAGCACAACTAGAAAGTAGCTTTCTGGCAGGATTAGGGGTTTGGGGTTAATTTTTGGAAAACGCCCATTATTGAGTTCACTACGCATAAACAGTCAGTTGTTACAGCAAGAAGGAATCTCCCACAGGCTAGCCAAGAGTTTCATACCATTACAGTGCCTGCAGACCGAATAGCTTGGTTACAGAAGACCAAAACTGGTTTTTAGTAGGGATTTCCTGTTGAAATAATCACGACAAAAACTGAAAAGCATATTTTTGGCTCTGGCTCTTAGGTTTCAGAGCCAAGGTTGAGTATTACATCAGCTTTCTACTGTTCTCAGCAAGACTAATCCAGGCATACCTTGCTTAAGTACCTAGCACAACTAGAAAGTAGCTTTCTGGCAGGATTAGGGGTTTGGGGTTAATTTTTGGAAAACGCCCATTATTGAGTTCACTACGCATAAACAGTCAGTTGTTACAGCAAGAAGGAATCTCCCACAGGCTAGCCAAGAGTTTCATACCATTACAGTGCCTGCAGACCGAATAGCTTGGTTACAGAAGACCAAAACTGGTTTTTAGTAGGGATTTCCTGTTGAAATAATCACGACAAAAACTGAAAAGCATATTTTTGGCTCTGGCTCTTAGGTTTCAGAGCCAAGGTTGAGTATTACATCAGCTTTCTACTGTTCTCAGCAAGACTAATCCAGGCATACCTTGCTTAAGTACCTAGCACAACTAGAAAGTAGCTTTCTGGCAGGATTAGGGGTTTGGGGTTAATTTTTGGAAAACGCCCATTATTGAGTTCACTACGCATAAACAGTCAGTTGTTACAGCAAGAAGGAATCTCCCACAGGCTAGCCAAGAGTTTCATACCATTACAGTGCCTGCAGACCGAATAGCTTGGTTACAGAAGACCAAAACTGGTTTTTAGTAGGGATTTCCTGTTGAAATAATCACGACAAAAACTGAAAAGCATATTTTTGGCTCTGGCTCTTAGGTTTCAGAGCCAAGGTTGAGTATTACATCAGCTTTCTACTGTTCTCAGCAAGACTAATCCAGGCATACCTTGCTTAAGTACCTAGCACAACTAGAAAGTAGCTTTCTGGCAGGATTAGGGGTTTGGGGTTAATTTTTGGAAAACGCCCATTATTGAGTTCACTACGCATAAACAGTCAGTTGTTACAGCAAGAAGGAATCTCCCACAGGCTAGCCAAGAGTTTCATACCATTACAGTGCCTGCAGACCGAATAGCTTGGTTACAGAAGACCAAAACTGGTTTTTAGTAGGGATTTCCTGTTGAAATAATCACGACAAAAACTGAAAAGCATATTTTTGGCTCTGGCTCTTAGGTTTCAGAGCCAAGGTTGAGTATTACATCAGCTTTCTACTGTTCTCAGCAAGACTAATCCAGGCATACCTTGCTTAAGTACCTAGCACAACTAGAAAGTAGCTTTCTGGCAGGATTAGGGGTTTGGGGTTAATTTTTGGAAAACGCCCATTATTGAGTTCACTACGCATAAACAGTCAGTTGTTACAGCAAGAAGGAATCTCCCACAGGCTAGCCAAGAGTTTCATACCATTACAGTGCCTGCAGACCGAATAGCTTGGTTACAGAAGACCAAAACTGGTTTTTAGTAGGGATTTCCTGTTGAAATAATCACGACAAAAACTGAAAAGCATATTTTTGGCTCTGGCTCTTAGGTTTCAGAGCCAAGGTTGAGTATTACATCAGCTTTCTACTGTTCTCAGCAAGACTAATCCAGGCATACCTTGCTTAAGTACCTAGCACAACTAGAAAGTAGCTTTCTGGCAGGATTAGGGGTTTGGGGTTAATTTTTGGAAAACGCCCATTATTGAGTTCACTACGCATAAACAGTCAGTTGTTACAGCAAGAAGGAATCTCCCACAGGCTAGCCAAGAGTTTCATACCATTACAGTGCCTGCAGACCGAATAGCTTGGTTACAGAAGACCAAAACTGGTTTTTAGTAGGGATTTCCTGTTGAAATAATCACGACAAAAACTGAAAAGCATATTTTTGGCTCTGGCTCTTAGGTTTCAGAGCCAAGGTTGAGTATTACATCAGCTTTCTACTGTTCTCAGCAAGACTAATCCAGGCATACCTTGCTTAAGTACCTAGCACAACTAGAAAGTAGCTTTCTGGCAGGATTAGGGGTTTGGGGTTAATTTTTGGAAAACGCCCATTATTGAGTTCACTACGCATAAACAGTCAGTTGTTACAGCAAGAAGGAATCTCCCACAGGCTAGCCAAGAGTTTCATACCATTACAGTGCCTGCAGACCGAATAGCTTGGTTACAGAAGACCAAAACTGGTTTTTAGTAGGGATTTCCTGTTGAAATAATCACGACAAAAACTGAAAAGCATATTTTTGGCTCTGGCTCTTAGGTTTCAGAGCCAAGGTTGAGTATTACATCAGCTTTCTACTGTTCTCAGCAAGACTAATCCAGGCATACCTTGCTTAAGTACCTAGCACAACTAGAAAGTAGCTTTCTGGCAGGATTAGGGGTTTGGGGTTAATTTTTGGAAAACGCCCATTATTGAGTTCACTACGCATAAACAGTCAGTTGTTACAGCAAGAAGGAATCTCCCACAGGCTAGCCAAGAGTTTCATACCATTACAGTGCCTGCAGACCGAATAGCTTGGTTACAGAAGACCAAAACTGGTTTTTAGTAGGGATTTCCTGTTGAAATAATCACGACAAAAACTGAAAAGCATATTTTTGGCTCTGGCTCTTAGGTTTCAGAGCCAAGGTTGAGTATTACATCAGCTTTCTACTGTTCTCAGCAAGACTAATCCAGGCATACCTTGCTTAAGTACCTAGCACAACTAGAAAGTAGCTTTCTGGCAGGATTAGGGGTTTGGGGTTAATTTTTGGAAAACGCCCATTATTGAGTTCACTACGCATAAACAGTCAGTTGTTACAGCAAGAAGGAATCTCCCACAGGCTAGCCAAGAGTTTCATACCATTACAGTGCCTGCAGACCGAATAGCTTGGTTACAGAAGACCAAAACTGGTTTTTAGTAGGGATTTCCTGTTGAAATAATCACGACAAAAACTGAAAAGCATATTTTTGGCTCTGGCTCTTAGGTTTCAGAGCCAAGGTTGAGTATTACATCAGCTTTCTACTGTTCTCAGCAAGACTAATCCAGGCATACCTTGCTTAAGTACCTAGCACAACTAGAAAGTAGCTTTCTGGCAGGATTAGGGGTTTGGGGTTAATTTTTGGAAAACGCCCATTATTGAGTTCACTACGCATAAACAGTCAGTTGTTACAGCAAGAAGGAATCTCCCACAGGCTAGCCAAGAGTTTCATACCATTACAGTGCCTGCAGACCGAATAGCTTGGTTACAGAAGACCAAAACTGGTTTTTAGTAGGGATTTCCTGTTGAAATAATCACGACAAAAACTGAAAAGCATATTTTTGGCTCTGGCTCTTAGGTTTCAGAGCCAAGGTTGAGTATTACATCAGCTTTCTACTGTTCTCAGCAAGACTAATCCAGGCATACCTTGCTTAAGTACCTAGCACAACTAGAAAGTAGCTTTCTGGCAGGATTAGGGGTTTGGGGTTAATTTTTGGAAAACGCCCATTATTGAGTTCACTACGCATAAACAGTCAGTTGTTACAGCAAGAAGGAATCTCCCACAGGCTAGCCAAGAGTTTCATACCATTACAGTGCCTGCAGACCGAATAGCTTGGTTACAGAAGACCAAAACTGGTTTTTAGTAGGGATTTCCTGTTGAAATAATCACGACAAAAACTGAAAAGCATATTTTTGGCTCTGGCTCTTAGGTTTCAGAGCCAAGGTTGAGTATTACATCAGCTTTCTACTGTTCTCAGCAAGACTAATCCAGGCATACCTTGCTTAAGTACCTAGCACAACTAGAAAGTAGCTTTCTGGCAGGATTAGGGGTTTGGGGTTAATTTTTGGAAAACGCCCATTATTGAGTTCACTACGCATAAACAGTCAGTTGTTACAGCAAGAAGGAATCTCCCACAGGCTAGCCAAGAGTTTCATACCATTACAGTGCCTGCAGACCGAATAGCTTGGTTACAGAAGACCAAAACTGGTTTTTAGTAGGGATTTCCTGTTGAAATAATCACGACAAAAACTGAAAAGCATATTTTTGGCTCTGGCTCTTAGGTTTCAGAGCCAAGGTTGAGTATTACATCAGCTTTCTACTGTTCTCAGCAAGACTAATCCAGGCATACCTTGCTTAAGTACCTAGCACAACTAGAAAGTAGCTTTCTGGCAGGATTAGGGGTTTGGGGATAATTTTTGGAAAACGCCCATTATTGAGTTCACTACGCATAAACAGTCAGTTGTTACAGCAAGAAGGAATCTCCCACAGGCTAGCCAAGAGTTTCATACCATTACAGTGCCTGCAGACCGAATAGCTTGGTTACAGAAGACCAAAACTGGTTTTTAGTAGGGATTTCCTGTTGAAATAATCACGACAAAAACTGAAAAGCATATTTTTGGCTCTGGCTCTTAGGTTTCAGAGCCAAGGTTGAGTATTACATCAGCTTTCTACTGTTCTCAGCAAGACTAATCCAGGCATACCTTGCTTAAGTACCTAGCACAACTAGAAAGTAGCTTTCTGGCAGGATTAGGGGTTTGGGGTTAATTTTTGGAAAACGCCCATTATTGAGTTCACTACGCATAAACAGTCAGTTGTTACAGCAAGAAGGAATCTCCCACAGGCTAGCCAAGAGTTTCATACCATTACAGTGCCTGCAGACCGAATAGCTTGGTTACAGAAGACCAAAACTGGTTTTTAGTAGGGATTTCCTGTTGAAATAATCACGACAAAAACTGAAAAGCATATTTTTGGCTCTGGCTCTTAGGTTTCAGAGCCAAGGTTGAGTATTACATCAGCTTTCTACTGTTCTCAGCAAGACTAATCCAGGCATACCTTGCTTAAGTACCTAGCACAACTAGAAAGTAGCTTTCTGGCAGGATTAGGGGTTTGGGGTTAATTTTTGGAAAACGCCCATTATTGAGTTCACTACGCATAAACAGTCAGTTGTTACAGCAAGAAGGAATCTCCCACAGGCTAGCCAAGAGTTTCATACCATTACAGTGCCTGCAGACCGAATAGCTTGGTTACAGAAGACCAAAACTGGTTTTTAGTAGGGATTTCCTGTTGAAATAATCACGACAAAAACTGAAAAGCATATTTTTGGCTCTGGCTCTTAGGTTTCAGAGCCAAGGTTGAGTATTACATCAGCTTTCTACTGTTCTCAGCAAGACTAATCCAGGCATACCTTGCTTAAGTACCTAGCACAACTAGAAAGTAGCTTTCTGGCAGGATTAGGGGTTTGGGGTTAATTTTTGGAAAACGCCCATTATTGAGTTCACTACGCATAAACAGTCAGTTGTTACAGCAAGAAGGAATCTCCCACAGGCTAGCCAAGAGTTTCATACCATTACAGTGCCTGCAGACCGAATAGCTTGGTTACAGAAGACCAAAACTGGTTTTTAGTAGGGATTTCCTGTTGAAATAATCACGACAAAAACTGAAAAGCATATTTTTGGCTCTGGCTCTTAGGTTTCAGAGCCAAGGTTGAGTATTACATCAGCTTTCTACTGTTCTCAGCAAGACTAATCCAGGCATACCTTGCTTAAGTACCTAGCACAACTAGAAAGTAGCTTTCTGGCAGGATTAGGGGTTTGGGGTTAATTTTTGGAAAACGCCCATTATTGAGTTCACTACGCATAAACAGTCAGTTGTTACAGCAAGAAGGAATCTCCCACAGGCTAGCCAAGAGTTTCATACCATTACAGTGCCTGCAGACCGAATAGCTTGGTTACAGAAGACCAAAACTGGTTTTTAGTAGGGATTTCCTGTTGAAATAATCACGACAAAAACTGAAAAGCATATTTTTGGCTCTGGCTCTTAGGTTTCAGAGCCAAGGTTGAGTATTACATCAGCTTTCTACTGTTCTCAGCAAGACTAATCCAGGCATACCTTGCTTAAGTACCTAGCACAACTAGAAAGTAGCTTTCTGGCAGGATTAGGGGTTTGGGGTTAATTTTTGGAAAACGCCCATTATTGAGTTCACTACGCATAAACAGTCAGTTGTTACAGCAAGAAGGAATCTCCCACAGGCTAGCCAAGAGTTTCATACCATTACAGTGCCTGCAGACCGAATAGCTTGGTTACAGAAGACCAAAACTGGTTTTTAGTAGGGATTTCCTGTTGAAATAATCACGACAAAAACTGAAAAGCATATTTTTGGCTCTGGCTCTTAGGTTTCAGAGCCAAGGTTGAGTATTACATCAGCTTTCTACTGTTCTCAGCAAGACTAATCCAGGCATACCTTGCTTAAGTACCTAGCACAACTAGAAAGTAGCTTTCTGGCAGGATTAGGGGTTTGGGGTTAATTTTTGGAAAACGCCCATTATTGAGTTCACTACGCATAAACAGTCAGTTGTTACAGCAAGAAGGAATCTCCCACAGGCTAGCCAAGAGTTTCATACCATTACAGTGCCTGCAGACCGAATAGCTTGGTTACAGAAGACCAAAACTGGTTTTTAGTAGGGATTTCCTGTTGAAATAATCACGACAAAAACTGAAAAGCATATTTTTGGCTCTGGCTCTTAGGTTTCAGAGCCAAGGTTGAGTATTACATCAGCTTTCTACTGTTCTCAGCAAGACTAATCCAGGCATACCTTGCTTAAGTACCTAGCACAACTAGAAAGTAGCTTTCTGGCAGGATTAGGGGTTTGGGGTTAATTTTTGGAAAACGCCCATTATTGAGTTCACTACGCATAAACAGTCAGTTGTTACAGCAAGAAGGAATCTCCCACAGGCTAGCCAAGAGTTTCATACCATTACAGTGCCTGCAGACCGAATAGCTTGGTTACAGAAGACCAAAACTGGTTTTTAGTAGGGATTTCCTGTTGAAATAATCACGACAAAAACTGAAAAGCATATTTTTGGCTCTGGCTCTTAGGTTTCAGAGCCAAGGTTGAGTATTACATCAGCTTTCTACTGTTCTCAGCAAGACTAATCCAGGCATACCTTGCTTAAGTACCTAGCACAACTAGAAAGTAGCTTTCTGGCAGGATTAGGGGTTTGGGGTTAATTTTTGGAAAACGCCCATTATTGAGTTCACTACGCATAAACAGTCAGTTGTTACAGCAAGAAGGAATCTCCCACAGGCTAGCCAAGAGTTTCATACCATTACAGTGCCTGCAGACCGAATAGCTTGGTTACAGAAGACCAAAACTGGTTTTTAGTAGGGATTTCCTGTTGAAATAATCACGACAAAAACTGAAAAGCATATTTTTGGCTCTGGCTCTTAGGTTTCAGAGCCAAGGTTGAGTATTACATCAGCTTTCTACTGTTCTCAGCAAGACTAATCCAGGCATACCTTGCTTAAGTACCTAGCACAACTAGAAAGTAGCTTTCTGGCAGGATTAGGGGTTTGGGGTTAATTTTTGGAAAACGCCCATTATTGAGTTCACTACGCATAAACAGTCAGTTGTTACAGCAAGAAGGAATCTCCCACAGGCTAGCCAAGAGTTTCATACCATTACAGTGCCTGCAGACCGAATAGCTTGGTTACAGAAGACCAAAACTGGTTTTTAGTAGGGATTTCCTGTTGAAATAATCACGACAAAAACTGAAAAGCATATTTTTGGCTCTGGCTCTTAGGTTTCAGAGCCAAGGTTGAGTATTACATCAGCTTTCTACTGTTCTCAGCAAGACTAATCCAGGCATACCTTGCTTAAGTACCTAGCACAACTAGAAAGTAGCTTTCTGGCAGGATTAGGGGTTTGGGGTTAATTTTTGGAAAACGCCCATTATTGAGTTCACTACGCATAAACAGTCAGTTGTTACAGCAAGAAGGAATCTCCCACAGGCTAGCCAAGAGTTTCATACCATTACAGTGCCTGCAGACCGAATAGCTTGGTTACAGAAGACCAAAACTGGTTTTTAGTAGGGATTTCCTGTTGAAATAATCACGACAAAAACTGAAAAGCATATTTTTGGCTCTGGCTCTTAGGTTTCAGAGCCAAGGTTGAGTATTACATCAGCTTTCTACTGTTCTCAGCAAGACTAATCCAGGCATACCTTGCTTAAGTACCTAGCACAACTAGAAAGTAGCTTTCTGGCAGGATTAGGGGTTTGGGGTTAATTTTTGGAAAACGCCCATTATTGAGTTCACTACGCATAAACAGTCAGTTGTTACAGCAAGAAGGAATCTCCCACAGGCTAGCCAAGAGTTTCATACCATTACAGTGCCTGCAGACCGAATAGCTTGGTTACAGAAGACCAAAACTGGTTTTTAGTAGGGATTTCCTGTTGAAATAATCACGACAAAAACTGAAAAGCATATTTTTGGCTCTGGCTCTTAGGTTTCAGAGCCAAGGTTGAGTATTACATCAGCTTTCTACTGTTCTCAGCAAGACTAATCCAGGCATACCTTGCTTAAGTACCTAGCACAACTAGAAAGTAGCTTTCTGGCAGGATTAGGGGTTTGGGGTTAATTTTTGGAAAACGCCCATTATTGAGTTCACTACGCATAAACAGTCAGTTGTTACAGCAAGAAGGAATCTCCCACAGGCTAGCCAAGAGTTTCATACCATTACAGTGCCTGCAGACCGAATAGCTTGGTTACAGAAGACCAAAACTGGTTTTTAGTAGGGATTTCCTGTTGAAATAATCACGACAAAAACTGAAAAGCATATTTTTGGCTCTGGCTCTTAGGTTTCAGAGCCAAGGTTGAGTATTACATCAGCTTTCTACTGTTCTCAGCAAGACTAATCCAGGCATACCTTGCTTAAGTACCTAGCACAACTAGAAAGTAGCTTTCTGGCAGGATTAGGGGTTTGGGGTTAATTTTTGGAAAACGCCCATTATTGAGTTCACTACGCATAAACAGTCAGTTGTTACAGCAAGAAGGAATCTCCCACAGGCTAGCCAAGAGTTTCATACCATTACAGTGCCTGCAGACCGAATAGCTTGGTTACAGAAGACCAAAACTGGTTTTTAGTAGGGATTTCCTGTTGAAATAATCACGACAAAAACTGAAAAGCATATTTTTGGCTCTGGCTCTTAGGTTTCAGAGCCAAGGTTGAGTATTACATCAGCTTTCTACTGTTCTCAGCAAGACTAATCCAGGCATACCTTGCTTAAGTACCTAGCACAACTAGAAAGTAGCTTTCTGGCAGGATTAGGGGTTTGGGGTTAATTTTTGGAAAACGCCCATTATTGAGTTCACTACGCATAAACAGTCAGTTGTTACAGCAAGAAGGAATCTCCCACAGGCTAGCCAAGAGTTTCATACCATTACAGTGCCTGCAGACCGAATAGCTTGGTTACAGAAGACCAAAACTGGTTTTTAGTAGGGATTTCCTGTTGAAATAATCACGACAAAAACTGAAAAGCATATTTTTGGCTCTGGCTCTTAGGTTTCAGAGCCAAGGTTGAGTATTACATCAGCTTTCTACTGTTCTCAGCAAGACTAATCCAGGCATACCTTGCTTAAGTACCTAGCACAACTAGAAAGTAGCTTTCTGGCAGGATTAGGGGTTTGGGGTTAATTTTTGGAAAACGCCCATTATTGAGTTCACTACGCATAAACAGTCAGTTGTTACAGCAAGAAGGAATCTCCCACAGGCTAGCCAAGAGTTTCATACCATTACAGTGCCTGCAGACCGAATAGCTTGGTTACAGAAGACCAAAACTGGTTTTTAGTAGGGATTTCCTGTTGAAATAATCACGACAAAAACTGAAAAGCATATTTTTGGCTCTGGCTCTTAGGTTTCAGAGCCAAGGTTGAGTATTACATCAGCTTTCTACTGTTCTCAGCAAGACTAATCCAGGCATACCTTGCTTAAGTACCTAGCACAACTAGAAAGTAGCTTTCTGGCAGGATTAGGGGTTTGGGGTTAATTTTTGGAAAACGCCCATTATTGAGTTCACTACGCATAAACAGTCAGTTGTTACAGCAAGAAGGAATCTCCCACAGGCTAGCCAAGAGTTTCATACCATTACAGTGCCTGCAGACCGAATAGCTTGGTTACAGAAGACCAAAACTGGTTTTTAGTAGGGATTTCCTGTTGAAATAATCACGACAAAAACTGAAAAGCATATTTTTGGCTCTGGCTCTTAGGTTTCAGAGCCAAGGTTGAGTATTACATCAGCTTTCTACTGTTCTCAGCAAGACTAATCCAGGCATACCTTGCTTAAGTACCTAGCACAACTAGAAAGTAGCTTTCTGGCAGGATTAGGGGTTTGGGGTTAATTTTTGGAAAACGCCCATTATTGAGTTCACTACGCATAAACAGTCAGTTGTTACAGCAAGAAGGAATCTCCCACAGGCTAGCCAAGAGTTTCATACCATTACAGTGCCTGCAGACCGAATAGCTTGGTTACAGAAGACCAAAACTGGTTTTTAGTAGGGATTTCCTGTTGAAATAATCACGACAAAAACTGAAAAGCATATTTTTGGCTCTGGCTCTTAGGTTTCAGAGCCAAGGTTGAGTATTACATCAGCTTTCTACTGTTCTCAGCAAGACTAATCCAGGCATACCTTGCTTAAGTACCTAGCACAACTAGAAAGTAGCTTTCTGGCAGGATTAGGGGTTTGGGGTTAATTTTTGGAAAACGCCCATTATTGAGTTCACTACGCATAAACAGTCAGTTGTTACAGCAAGAAGGAATCTCCCACAGGCTAGCCAAGAGTTTCATACCATTACAGTGCCTGCAGACCGAATAGCTTGGTTACAGAAGACCAAAACTGGTTTTTAGTAGGGATTTCCTGTTGAAATAATCACGACAAAAACTGAAAAGCATATTTTTGGCTCTGGCTCTTAGGTTTCAGAGCCAAGGTTGAGTATTACATCAGCTTTCTACTGTTCTCAGCAAGACTAATCCAGGCATACCTTGCTTAAGTACCTAGCACAACTAGAAAGTAGCTTTCTGGCAGGATTAGGGGTTTGGGGTTAATTTTTGGAAAACGCCCATTATTGAGTTCACTACGCATAAACAGTCAGTTGTTACAGCAAGAAGGAATCTCCCACAGGCTAGCCAAGAGTTTCATACCATTACAGTGCCTGCAGACCGAATAGCTTGGTTACAGAAGACCAAAACTGGTTTTTAGTAGGGATTTCCTGTTGAAATAATCACGACAAAAACTGAAAAGCATATTTTTGGCTCTGGCTCTTAGGTTTCAGAGCCAAGGTTGAGTATTACATCAGCTTTCTACTGTTCTCAGCAAGACTAATCCAGGCATACCTTGCTTAAGTACCTAGCACAACTAGAAAGTAGCTTTCTGGCAGGATTAGGGGTTTGGGGTTAATTTTTGGAAAACGCCCATTATTGAGTTCACTACGCATAAACAGTCAGTTGTTACAGCAAGAAGGAATCTCCCACAGGCTAGCCAAGAGTTTCATACCATTACAGTGCCTGCAGACCGAATAGCTTGGTTACAGAAGACCAAAACTGGTTTTTAGTAGGGATTTCCTGTTGAAATAATCACGACAAAAACTGAAAAGCATATTTTTGGCTCTGGCTCTTAGGTTTCAGAGCCAAGGTTGAGTATTACATCAGCTTTCTACTGTTCTCAGCAAGACTAATCCAGGCATACCTTGCTTAAGTACCTAGCACAACTAGAAAGTAGCTTTCTGGCAGGATTAGGGGTTTGGGGTTAATTTTTGGAAAACGCCCATTATTGAGTTCACTACGCATAAACAGTCAGTTGTTACAGCAAGAAGGAATCTCCCACAGGCTAGCCAAGAGTTTCATACCATTACAGTGCCTGCAGACCGAATAGCTTGGTTACAGAAGACCAAAACTGGTTTTTAGTAGGGATTTCCTGTTGAAATAATCACGACAAAAACTGAAAAGCATATTTTTGGCTCTGGCTCTTAGGTTTCAGAGCCAAGGTTGAGTATTACATCAGCTTTCTACTGTTCTCAGCAAGACTAATCCAGGCATACCTTGCTTAAGTACCTAGCACAACTAGAAAGTAGCTTTCTGGCAGGATTAGGGGTTTGGGGTTAATTTTTGGAAAACGCCCATTATTGAGTTCACTACGCATAAACAGTCAGTTGTTACAGCAAGAAGGAATCTCCCACAGGCTAGCCAAGAGTTTCATACCATTACAGTGCCTGCAGACCGAATAGCTTGGTTACAGAAGACCAAAACTGGTTTTTAGTAGGGATTTCCTGTTGAAATAATCACGACAAAAACTGAAAAGCATATTTTTGGCTCTGGCTCTTAGGTTTCAGAGCCAAGGTTGAGTATTACATCAGCTTTCTACTGTTTCTCAGCAAGACTAATCCAGGCATACCTTGCTTAAGTACCTAGCACAACTAGAAAGTAGCTTTCTGGCAGGATTAGGGGTTTGGGGTTAATTTTTGGAAAACGCCCATTATTGAGTTCACTACGCATAAACAGTCAGTTGTTACAGCAAGAAGGAATCTCCCACAGGCTAGCCAAGAGTTTCATACCATTACAGTGCCTGCAGACCGAATAGCTTGGTTACAGAAGACCAAAACTGGTTTTTAGTAGGGATTTCCTGTTGAAATAATCACGACAAAAACTGAAAAGCATATTTTTGGCTCTGGCTCTTAGGTTTCAGAGCCAAGGTTGAGTATTACATCAGCTTTCTACTGTTCTCAGCAAGACTAATCCAGGCATACCTTGCTTAAGTACCTAGCACAACTAGAAAGTAGCTTTCTGGCAGGATTAGGGGTTTGGGGTTAATTTTTGGAAAACGCCCATTATTGAGTTCACTACGCATAAACAGTCAGTTGTTACAGCAAGAAGGAATCTCCCACAGGCTAGCCAAGAGTTTCATACCATTACAGTGCCTGCAGACCGAATAGCTTGGTTACAGAAGACCAAAACTGGTTTTTAGTAGGGATTTCCTGTTGAAATAATCACGACAAAAACTGAAAAGCATATTTTTGGCTCTGGCTCTTAGGTTTCAGAGCCAAGGTTGAGTATTACATCAGCTTTCTACTGTTCTCAGCAAGACTAATCCAGGCATACCTTGCTTAAGTACCTAGCACAACTAGAAAGTAGCTTTCTGGCAGGATTAGGGGTTTGGGGTTAATTTTTGGAAAACGCCCATTATTGAGTTCACTACGCATAAACAGTCAGTTGTTACAGCAAGAAGGAATCTCCCACAGGCTAGCCAAGAGTTTCATACCATTACAGTGCCTGCAGACCGAATAGCTTGGTTACAGAAGACCAAAACTGGTTTTTAGTAGGGATTTCCTGTTGAAATAATCACGACAAAAACTGAAAAGCATATTTTTGGCTCTGGCTCTTAGGTTTCAGAGCCAAGGTTGAGTATTACATCAGCTTTCTACTGTTCTCAGCAAGACTAATCCAGGCATACCTTGCTTAAGTACCTAGCACAACTAGAAAGTAGCTTTCTGGCAGGATTAGGGGTTTGGGGTTAATTTTTGGAAAACGCCCATTATTGAGTTCACTACGCATAAACAGTCAGTTGTTACAGCAAGAAGGAATCTCCCACAGGCTAGCCAAGAGTTTCATACCATTACAGTGCCTGCAGACCGAATAGCTTGGTTACAGAAGACCAAAACTGGTTTTTAGTAGGGATTTCCTGTTGAAATAATCACGACAAAAACTGAAAAGCATATTTTTGGCTCTGGCTCTTAGGTTTCAGAGCCAAGGTTGAGTATTACATCAGCTTTCTACTGTTCTCAGCAAGACTAATCCAGGCATACCTTGCTTAAGTACCTAGCACAACTAGAAAGTAGCTTTCTGGCAGGATTAGGGGTTTGGGGTTAATTTTTGGAAAACGCCCATTATTGAGTTCACTACGCATAAACAGTCAGTTGTTACAGCAAGAAGGAATCTCCCACAGGCTAGCCAAGAGTTTCATACCATTACAGTGCCTGCAGACCGAATAGCTTGGTTACAGAAGACCAAAACTGGTTTTTAGTAGGGATTTCCTGTTGAAATAATCACGACAAAAACTGAAAAGCATATTTTTGGCTCTGGCTCTTAGGTTTCAGAGCCAAGGTTGAGTATTACATCAGCTTTCTACTGTTCTCAGCAAGACTAATCCAGGCATACCTTGCTTAAGTACCTAGCACAACTAGAAAGTAGCTTTCTGGCAGGATTAGGGGTTTGGGGTTAATTTTTGGAAAACGCCCATTATTGAGTTCACTACGCATAAACAGTCAGTTGTTACAGCAAGAAGGAATCTCCCACAGGCTAGCCAAGAGTTTCATACCATTACAGTGCCTGCAGACCGAATAGCTTGGTTACAGAAGACCAAAACTGGTTTTTAGTAGGGATTTCCTGTTGAAATAATCACGACAAAAACTGAAAAGCATATTTTTGGCTCTGGCTCTTAGGTTTCAGAGCCAAGGTTGAGTATTACATCAGCTTTCTACTGTTCTCAGCAAGACTAATCCAGGCATACCTTGCTTAAGTACCTAGCACAACTAGAAAGTAGCTTTCTGGCAGGATTAGGGGTTTGGGGTTAATTTTTGGAAAACGCCCATTATTGAGTTCACTACGCATAAACAGTCAGTTGTTACAGCAAGAAGGAATCTCCCACAGGCTAGCCAAGAGTTTCATACCATTACAGTGCCTGCAGACCGAATAGCTTGGTTACAGAAGACCAAAACTGGTTTTTAGTAGGGATTTCCTGTTGAAATAATCACGACAAAAACTGAAAAGCATATTTTTGGCTCTGGCTCTTAGGTTTCAGAGCCAAGGTTGAGTATTACATCAGCTTTCTACTGTTCTCAGCAAGACTAATCCAGGCATACCTTGCTTAAGTACCTAGCACAACTAGAAAGTAGCTTTCTGGCAGGATTAGGGGTTTGGGGTTAATTTTTGGAAAACGCCCATTATTGAGTTCACTACGCATAAACAGTCAGTTGTTACAGCAAGAAGGAATCTCCCACAGGCTAGCCAAGAGTTTCATACCATTACAGTGCCTGCAGACCGAATAGCTTGGTTACAGAAGACCAAAACTGGTTTTTAGTAGGGATTTCCTGTTGAAATAATCACGACAAAAACTGAAAAGCATATTTTTGGCTCTGGCTCTTAGGTTTCAGAGCCAAGGTTGAGTATTACATCAGCTTTCTACTGTTCTCAGCAAGACTAATCCAGGCATACCTTGCTTAAGTACCTAGCACAACTAGAAAGTAGCTTTCTGGCAGGATTAGGGGTTTGGGGTTAATTTTTGGAAAACGCCCATTATTGAGTTCACTACGCATAAACAGTCAGTTGTTACAGCAAGAAGGAATCTCCCACAGGCTAGCCAAGAGTTTCATACCATTACAGTGCCTGCAGACCGAATAGCTTGGTTACAGAAGACCAAAACTGGTTTTTAGTAGGGATTTCCTGTTGAAATAATCACGACAAAAACTGAAAAGCATATTTTTGGCTCTGGCTCTTAGGTTTCAGAGCCAAGGTTGAGTATTACATCAGCTTTCTACTGTTCTCAGCAAGACTAATCCAGGCATACCTTGCTTAAGTACCTAGCACAACTAGAAAGTAGCTTTCTGGCAGGATTAGGGGTTTGGGGTTAATTTTTGGAAAACGCCCATTATTGAGTTCACTACGCATAAACAGTCAGTTGTTACAGCAAGAAGGAATCTCCCACAGGCTAGCCAAGAGTTTCATACCATTACAGTGCCTGCAGACCGAATAGCTTGGTTACAGAAGACCAAAACTGGTTTTTAGTAGGGATTTCCTGTTGAAATAATCACGACAAAAACTGAAAAGCATATTTTTGGCTCTGGCTCTTAGGTTTCAGAGCCAAGGTTGAGTATTACATCAGCTTTCTACTGTTCTCAGCAAGACTAATCCAGGCATACCTTGCTTAAGTACCTAGCACAACTAGAAAGTAGCTTTCTGGCAGGATTAGGGGTTTGGGGTTAATTTTTGGAAAACGCCCATTATTGAGTTCACTACGCATAAACAGTCAGTTGTTACAGCAAGAAGGAATCTCCCACAGGCTAGCCAAGAGTTTCATACCATTACAGTGCCTGCAGACCGAATAGCTTGGTTACAGAAGACCAAAACTGGTTTTTAGTAGGGATTTCCTGTTGAAATAATCACGACAAAAACTGAAAAGCATATTTTTGGCTCTGGCTCTTAGGTTTCAGAGCCAAGGTTGAGTATTACATCAGCTTTCTACTGTTCTCAGCAAGACTAATCCAGGCATACCTTGCTTAAGTACCTAGCACAACTAGAAAGTAGCTTTCTGGCAGGATTAGGGGTTTGGGGTTAATTTTTGGAAAACGCCCATTATTGAGTTCACTACGCATAAACAGTCAGTTGTTACAGCAAGAAGGAATCTCCCACAGGCTAGCCAAGAGTTTCATACCATTACAGTGCCTGCAGACCGAATAGCTTGGTTACAGAAGACCAAAACTGGTTTTTAGTAGGGATTCCTCGCAGGGTC
>CAXHLB010000174.1:0-38773 GCA_964017235.1 Sabellastarte sp. h YS-2021
CACTAGCTTTCACTTTCAGGACATGACGCTTAACTGGACATTCAAAGAGGATATAAAAGTCAATTTGCTTTGTGACAGCCACCATTAGGTAGTAGTCCTGCTGCAGCTGCCATCACCCTGGAAAGCCAGAAATCATGACAACTCAATTGTTCCACTGGATGATTTTGGGTCTTACTGTCGTGGTTTCAACAACATCATGTCCACGAAAATGTCAGTGCTTGTGGAGAGACTCCAAAATCACAGTCGACTGCTCAGAGAGTTTGTTGGCAACGATACCAAACACAGTGGAACCAAATACTCAAGTGTTAAATATGTCTGGAAATGCCATTCCACTCATCATGGCCAGACAGTTTTCTGGACTCGGGCTCATCAATTTGCAGCGCATTTCTATGGCCAAATGTGGTCTTGTGCAAATAGACGGGCATGCATTTGGAGGGCTAAACAACTTGGTGGAGCTCGACTTAAGTCATAACCAACTGACAGAGGTAAGAACGGTTTGATTAGCACCAGATTGACACACTTTTTGAGTGTAGAAATGATGTTTCTTGTGTTGATTTTGACCTACTTTGGTGGGAAAATGTTTTCAATTTGATTTCAAAGGGTGCTGCGAAGGAGCAAGCAGCAGTAGTAGTATAGATAAGTAAGAGAACCATTTGGTTGTAGACTTTCTTTGTTTTTTACTTTGCCGCACTAAAAACAACAGCTCGAACGACGGAGTATAAAAAAACAAAATCTCACTCCATCTGAAAGCCTTTTTCTCTACTAGTACTATAGTTGAGCACATGAAGAATTGGATTTTCCGCAAGATATTCGTAATTAAATTCTCTTTTTTCCCCAGATTCCTTCTGATGCTTTAAACTCGGATGTTCCTGCTTTAATGGTACTCAGCTTGAGTGGAAATCCAATACAAGCCGTGAAAAGTGCATCCTTTCTCAAGCTATCCTACCTTACCAAGCTGGACCTATCAAACTGTAACATTGAAACAATCCAGTCAGGCGCTTTTGAGGGTCTAAGAGAACTACAAAGAATGTACCTGCATGGAAATCAATTGGCAACAATCAACGCCAGGGATATCCCTCCTTCCTTGCATGGCTTATCTATTCATGATAACAGGTTGGTACAGCAGTAGTATACTATTCACAAAAAGTTATTACAATAACTCAATGTCGGATACAGACGTAAAATTTCTATGCACAAAAGCCCTTAAACTTCAGCAGCGAGTCGGGCTGGTTACGTTTAAAAACTTTTTCTAACAAACATGGTGGGCGTGTATCTCATATCTCGATGCTGCTCGGGTTACAAACACGTTTGCGTCTTTTGTTCGAGGTCCTTGTCGAAGGGAGTCCGTTGATTTGTCTTTTTGTAGATCTTAAACATCTTCTTTGACAAAATCAAAACCGGAATGAAAAGTTTTTCCTTCTTATGTGACCGCAGAAACTTTTTTTCTATAGTTGATTTTGTAACAAAATATTTCCGGTCTTTTTTTAAAGTTGGAGATGTGACTGTCGTCTACGGAGCTTCCGGATGTGGTTGGCACAAAGCAATGTACCAAGAGCCGTCGAAGCATCGTGCAAGGGACCGAGGAGACTACTTGGCATTCGGATCCAAAGTTTAAGTTTGACTGAATTTGCGTGTGAGCCAGAACTGTCTCCAACGTCGATGTATCTCACTGTTCCGAGAGGAAAAAACGTTAGCATCGTTTGCACAGTAACATCGGATCCAATATCAGAAATAACTTGGTATTTCAATGGCCGTCCGATCGAAGGCCATTACGTGGAAAAACCTAAGGTAAGACTTAATCCCCTTACCACACTGAGAAATATTAAGACCACGCGGGGGGAATCATTCTCAGCACGTAAATTGCTTACCATGTTCAATATTGTTTGGGGAGAATGATTATTTTCAATGCCAAGAACGTCGCCCATTGGCAGCCAATCACCCTCCTCCTAATGATCTTAACAACAGCACCTATTGGCAAAATTAAAGTACTACTACAATATGTATACTCTCGTAGCGAGTGGTCTCGTCTGGTTCTGGCAACACAGATGGGGAGTCATTTCATTCGTCTTCGGCCGCAGCAGCGATCATTACAACAAGTAACACCAACCAAGGACGAATTAGGGTCCTTAGAGAGGACTATTACGGAGAGACAAGAAGCGAATTGTTTATACAAAAGACAGGATTGGCAGATAATGGAACATACAATTGCCAAGCAGAAAACAAAGCTGCGAGAGTGGTTTCTAACTTTACACTCCATGTTACAGAGGGGTCAATCGCACCAACCATTCTTGAAGTAAGCAATTATTGACTCTAAAGCTTTTCAACCAAACTTTCTGTTCCAGTTACGCTTCGAGTACTTTATTGTCGTAGCCGTGGCCATCATTCTTGTCCTGATTTTTGTCTTGATCGTCACAACCATCCTCCTAATTCGCCTTTGTAGAAACAAAATGGTTAAGGCAAACCATGTTAATGGGTCGGTCATTCAAGGCGATGAGCTTGACATGAAAAAGACGACCACGTTAAATGGAGAAATTCTAAAGCCAGCCTTGGTAAACGGAGGATCAAAAGTAGCTCCAGTTCCGGCCAAAATGCCCATCCACATTCAAATGGGAAAAGGTTTAACGAAGAATCAGGTTTCGAAGCAACCGGATATTTTAACAGATACCAAAGACATGAAGCCAACAACGCACCCGGGTTCCAGTGTGGCAACATCAAGCCAAGTATCAAGTCAAAGCTCTTACAAAATGGCAATGGAAAACATCATTGATGACTACGGGTAAATATACACTTCGACTGTCAAACAAGCATGAAAAGGGGTTTGAATGATTTTTTTTTCAGTCAAGTCCCATTGACTTCTCCGCTGATAGGAAGCACTCAACAACTACCCTCTTTCAATAAGCAGACCCTTGGGAGACAAGACATTTTCCGCAGGGTTGACTATTCGACAGCAGGGAATCCATCAAATGGCTCTATCTCTACAGGAAATGAACGCTATTTCCTCACACAACAGTCTGGCAGCCATGCAGCTGTGGCAGGCAAAGGAATGAAAAGCTGTTCATCTCAGATGTCACGAGAATTGCCGTTACTCGATTCCATCCCCCCAAAACGACTGTCTGCAAGTAACCTATATCCGAGTGATTTTGGACTGCCGTTTCAACCAAACCAAAGAAGCAGTTGGAAGTTTCAGGACCTTGCTTACGGTGGACCGTACACCTCGCTGCAAGATCCTTCGCTCTATGGCTCGTACTCGATGCTGAGATCGAAGCAAATGTTACCGGACGAAAAGTATCCTTCAAACAACTCGATTCATCCTGTTCACCCTGCCCATGGACCTGTGTCTCTGGGGCCTCACGATGGACTTTCCTCACCGACTTATGTGACGTTGGCAAGTTTTGGTGCCAATGCGACTGTGACAAATTCTTTCCCGGTTTATGCGACCATCAACAAAGCGAGAAACGATCCTTATCAGAAACCCAATCAGGATTTAAAGCCTCCAAGGAGCTTAAGACGTTCTGAAAGCAGTAGTTCACAGCGAGCGACGTTGTTAGATACAAATCAACATTCTGTGGGAAGCATCCCGGGTGAAAAAGCGGTTATAAATCTTCCAAACGTGTCAAGTTTTGACCCAGCCTTAACCAATACACAGTCACACGTTATTAGCAGCAAGATAAATAGCCGAGGTACGGACTGCAAGGAGGAGGTCAACAGAAAACAGAAGGCCAATAAATTTGAGGCTGAGAACGTTGTATGTAATGATCGTAAAAACACGATTACCTCACCTCTCGAAACTTCAGACAAAAGTGGGGCATTGGAAAGAATCTCTGGTGATGGATCCGATGAAAAACTGCTAATGGAAAGTGCTGAAAGCTATAAGTTGGAAAATGCAGCACTGCAGAGATTGGGAGCCCTCCTTTCCACCGCCGATAGTGATACTTCAAGTCATATTTTCTGTGAAAAATCGGATTCTGAGTTAAGCAACCCACTTGTTTTGGAGCAGCCCAACCGAGTTGCACCAATTGCGACGGGAGAAGAGAGCTTAAAGTCGACCACAACAACCGAGGAGGACAATGTGTCCTCTAGCAACTACTCTGAAGTTGACAAAAAGGTCATTTCTTCTCAGTTAGATGAAGCATTTTCGACATTAGATGAAGAAGTTCAACTGTCCAATAATTCAGGAACGGAAATTTGATGTTAATTTTCATTTATTTTTTTTCCGGGAAAGTGCAACAATATACATGTTATAATTAATATACTATTTATAATTACGTAAACACGAGAAGAAATTATACAATAACTGTACTTGTGGTCTCTACTGAATTCGCACATTTGACAACGGATTTTCTACTACGTAATGGCACGGGAAAAGATTTTAGCAGTCATAAACTTCAGACAAAGAAACGTTGTAGTACTATTACAGGGGAGGGGGGGGGGTTAGTGAATGAAAGGGAAGTGCAAAAGGCAGAATTTGTTCGGTTTCGGATTTAAAGTTCTATCGTGGTTCCGTTCCGGGCAATTCCGAATAACCAACCTATCTTTTGACGGGTTCGATTGGAAAGGTTGTGTGATTTTGCAGAACATATTTACGTGGTTATAATCCACAGAACTATAGTTCTTGTGTGTAAATTGTTGAAGAGGCCAACGTTGAATTGGATAAGGTTAAAGAAAAGCAACAGAAGTGACGCACGTAGTAGTAGCAAGGGTTTCTGTTGTTATTTGGAATCTGAAAATAAAGTCCAACAATATTCTTGTATATTAATGTGGCAATAGCACACAGATCCTTTTCAGGAAAAGACACCGTCACTGCGTTATATTGTGATGATCTTGGATCTCTCCTTTAACCATAACGTCTTTACTCCAGGTCCCAACAATTATGCTGTTTCTGGCTTTCAACCAATACCTTCCATCTCCGTCTCGGAGGTCGTACAGCCATTTGCCTTCAAATTTATCACCAGATGGATATGTTGCCAATCCTGAACCCTGTTTTAGGCCGTTTAACCATTCACCCTCAAACCTGAAGCCGTCAGAGTTTGACCATCGTCCCCAGCCATCGTACAAGTTGTTTTTCCAGCATCCTTCAAAAGTTTCGGTTGTGCATATTTTTGGCGAAGAACAATTGACCGTCATGATCCCAAAACCAAATTTTGAGTCTTCAATCCATTCTCCTGAAATTTTTAAGTTTATATTGTAAGTTAATCTACATTTCTTGTTCTTAAGCTTACATAAAACGAGGTCAACATGGATCAATCAAAACAAAAAATGGGGTCACTTTTTGGCAAAAATTATTTCTTCTTACAAGGCAAGTACTGTAGAATGAGTAAGCATTTTTTTCATTCAATCAACATGGTGTACTATAGTAGAAGCTACTAAACAATGAGATTCAAAATATGAAGTACTACTTTAAATTGCTTCAATCCAATTGATTTAAACATTAACAAACCAACAAACGGCATGTGGTGGCAGGGTTTTTAACCATAAAAACAGTTGGTATGACGATCATTTTTTGGTCACATTATTTCGATTTGTAGCAGTTGGTTGTCAGTAAAAAATGATACTACTACTACGATGCAGGAAATGACAAAATGTAGTTCGACGACGGAAACAATTTCGACAGATGATCACGCAAAAAACCTTACCAGCATATTTCACTTCGCGTAGACACCTTATTAGCGACTCGTCAGTTGCCACGGTCTTCGGAATCCAGTCATGTGAGTCGAGCAGTTGGACGAACTGTTGGACCTCTTCGCCGTAACCATTTTTCTTCCCCGCCGTCCAATAGCCAGCATAATTTCCGTTTTTTAACTTTAAAACGCCCCACCCATCGTACAAGTCGTTTTGCACTTCTCCTTTGTACTTCACTTTACCACCAGTGGTAAATAACGTTACGTGGTGATGCTTCGTTAAGTCTCTTTTTCGCATACTTGTAGCTGGCTCGGCTTCCGTCAAGTAAATGTCCGACAAAGGCCGTCGTTGCGCGGCGGTGTCGCTGAGGGCCTTTATAGTCACGCATTTTCAATAACTCGTGAGAAAATGGCACTAAAGAGCGGAAATAATAAACCGTATGCTGCAATGTGTACGGCGCCCTGGATCCTCGCAAGTCGCAAATAACTTTTGCAAAACTTTGTATCAGGTGCTTGAGGCAATATTTTCTTGATTAGGATTCATGAATGTATGCATTCAGTTGTCAACAAGTCAAGGAAAAAAAAGGTATTTTTAAAGTCCGAACAAAGAAACGGATTTTTCCTTTAGGGAGAAAGTCAGTTGTTGCCTGAGTAGCCGTCAAATAGTAATTTTACGAAAATTCTTATTATACGTACTATTTCGTGCAATGGTTAACATTTTTTTTCGTGATGTTATTTCTGTTTTTTTGGCGAAAGTTTGGACGCTTTTGCACTCAACAATTAAGTTCGGTGGTTGGCATTAAAGCATAATTCCACGATCGTCCCATGTGACTGATCATCTTCTCCCACCCTCAGCGTAAATTGGTCTTTGTTTCTGGGAATTGAAGTTCAACGGTTGCATCTAACGATCCTATGAAGCAACTCTCAGCATAAAATATCAATTTTAAGTAGATAATTGTGCGCAAAATTCGAAAATATTTATGCTAAATATTTTAATCCGAATCAAGCAATCTTACGAGCACAATCTGTCTCAATAGGACAAATCTATAGAAGTATATAACAGCAGCAGGACAATTGAACTTTTGGAATGTTCTTTTGAGTCGTGCAAATCAATCTGTCACCTATACAAAGGTCAATACCTCAAGGAAGTGCACTGTCGTTTGATTGCACAGTGTTTCTTTTATTATAGTAGGAAACGAACCGAAACTACCATTGGTAAACAATAAACATTTTAAGCAACATTCTGCTTACTCGTTTTTTATGTCAAAAACACATGCACACTTATTTTGCGCACAAAACTTATTATGACGCACTGTTATTTAAAATACTTAATGACAGACACCATTACAAACTACTACTACTAAAGTATTCAGGAAGAAACTTTTTGCCAACCACTCCATTTTTTGGTTTACGACGATCGTGTTTTAACACAATATATATGGGAAAATGACGCTTTTAGGAGCATATTTATTATGTATACGACGTACGATTATTTGAAGGGCTCGTACCTTTTTTTACAACCAATGTCGAACGCAGAGACATTTACCTTTACGTACGCTCTTGCCTTATAAACACTTGGGTTTAAACACGCTATTAAAAGACATTGCATTGACCTTACTGTTAAGGTCTAACTCAAAATTTGAAAGTTACTATAGGAGATCGTAAATATCGCCAATGGCGGGTATGCTTATTTTTATTATTTTTATAAAAATTATTATTTATTTATTATAATTAAAAATTTATTATTTATTATATATTTTATTATCAAGATTTCTTCCTCATATGCAATTCGCGAGAATTGTTACTTCGGCGATCAGTTTAAATTTCCCGCGTCTGCAAACAAAACATGACGTCATCACAACTGGATTAACTGGTTTGAGATGGTTGTTTGTGCTTGTGCGCATGTGTGTACGTAAACAACATTAAACATAAGACTTTCAAAAAGTGCAGGATAGATCCTGATTGGTCTTGTACAGTTTTGAAACCGAAGCCTTAGGAAGCCTTGAAAAGTGTTTGTAATTAAATTTGTAACCCTGCAGTAGTGATCCTCTACAATCAAGGATATCACAGGAGGAACAGGTAGGATCGATTCACACGTTTTACACCGTAATTTTGTTTGCGTTAATGTGCTCTTAGAAAATTTGCGTGATCTAATATTAAGAGAGGAAAACTCTGAGCGACAATTACGTGAGTGTATATATATGATATACCATGTAATATTTTTGCTGCCTTTCCAGGTAGTCGTATTTTCCACTTTTTTTCGAAAGAAAATGAGTATTTTTCCTTCTTTTTTTCGGTAATTGCGTGTTTCAAAAAAGTATATCAACATGAAGCGCCACTGATTAAATTGCGATCCGCTACAACTGTGTGACGTCTTCTTGGTATAATAAGAAAGTGTGAGTGGTTTTTGTTATTATTTGATATTTGCCTTCTTTTCGCAACGTCATTCCACTTGATTAATAAGCTATCATGGGAGGATTGGTTACACACTGGTTTTTGTAGGTTTTTTTGTACAAAGTGTGAAGAATGATTGCAAAGTAATGCCACGGTCGAATGACATTTTCAACACCATCGGGGGAAAAAAGAAACAAATGCTACTACGGCCAGTGGTACATCATTTTCTGTTATATTCTTTGGCACGATAACTATGTTACTATATAACTTTTGTCAAAAATAGAGCTTAAATGTGTATCAATGAATTCGGCTGGGTTTGAGAAGCATCGGAGTTACTGTAAAGACTAGAAGCATCGTTGAGCATGGACACGTCGGGACTGTGGGAGATGGGATAACATCCAACATCACTGGGGTCAGTGCCGAGGACTTTGGCTAACGGGTGGCGCCCCAAAACGGAATCCGGACAATGTAAATGTTGGCCGTTTACCGTCACAACCTCTTGGCACTTGCATCCCAGTCCATCCTTTGATTGGTAAGACGGCACTGGCCCCGGAGTCGATCCCATGACAGTCACCATGCTGTCTGAACGCTCAAGAATCCTGGAGATGCGCTTGCACGCCTTTGGCTTAACGGACTCTAATTGTGATGCTCCATCTTGTAGATAAACGGTCGAAATCTTATTTCTTTTCTTGATGTGTTTCGGAGATCCATTTTCTGGTGTGCGACGGGACGGGGACAGTCCGGAAGTGCCCATCAACGGTAATCCAGATCGACTTCTTCTCAGGTTTCTCTCCAACAGTCGTTTACTTGCTTCATTGGCGGTTATAGTCAGCATTGTGTTGCTGTTGCTTCCTACGGTCACACTGACGTCGTTGCTGATGCAAACTGGGTCTGTTGACGGTAATTTCCTTGGTGTACGATTGAGAGTACTGTTTTTGGATAACACGCATCCACTGTCGATGCTGTCTCCCCCTCTGAAATGCTTCTCCAGAGTCGAAGACTCGGATGCCGCATTCAAGCAAGCCCAAACTAACGAAGTGTCGAGTTGATGGATTTTTCTCTCATCTTCGTCGAGGCCGTCAGCTTTGCTGATGGCTGCCAAAACCAATCCTGGAGCGTGCAGTGGTTCAGTCAACGCCAACCGACTCATGCTGGCGCTCAAACTGATTCGCATTTGCTTCAACAAAGCGGTCGTATTCGCATTACTGATGGCTTTTCGTGGACTTCTTGGTGTCAGGATTTCGTGGGACTGCGATAGGTACCGGTCAGCTCCGGCCAATCTCCTAGGGGGATGGTCGTGGTCGCTAAACAAGTCGTCAGCTGGGGAGGACGTTCTGCTGAATGCACCGGAGTCGTAGTTGCTTCCGTTCGCAATGCTGTCCACTCCTCCGGAGCCCTCTTCTTCGGTTGACGACGTTGTAGAATTGACTGAGTTTGTGCTGGAGCTTGCCATGTTGGACGCTTCGACAGTAGCTTTGATCGTTTGAGATTGAGGTTTCGAGTGTCCAGGTCTAGATAGCAATGACCTATTTTTGGAGAATGGGTATCTTCTTGTTGTCGGCGTGACTTGTCGGTTACTGTTCAGGGAAGACATTGATGAACTGGCCAGATCCTCTCTGTGATTTGGAGCGAACTTTCCTCCTCTTTTCCGCTTTTTCAACATAAACATAAGGTGTTCTTTGGCACTAAAAGTAGCACTAGTGTTTGAGGTTATGTTTTGAGTTGGCAATCTTGGCAACGTTGGTAATTCTATGGGTATTCCTTCGTCGGTAAAGTTTGGTGGTAACGCTGTCTGTCTTTTGGAAGACGATATCAACCTTGGAGTGGTCTTTTCGGCCGCGAACTCGTAATGGTTACGGTACAATGGCTGATACTGCTCTTGTGGAAGAGTAGTTGGCAATGCCAGTCGGTTTTTATTTTTGGTTACGTTTCGCTCTGGTTTGGCGGATTTTTGGAAAAACTTTAAAAATCCCATCTTCGAAGAGGAGGAATTCTTGTTCTTAATGCCACTTTTGTTAGCACCGCTTCTTGCATGAAATGACGGCGAATAATCTTTCGAAGATGACGTCGACGAATAGTAATTGCTGTCGTCTGTAACGTTGATGGGTTCGTAGATGGATGATTGGTCGGGGTGCTTTTTGACTGACAGCAAAACTGCCGCCGAAGGATCTCCGATCGGATCGACATAGATGTTGTTTGATCCGCCCAAGCTCAACTTTGACGAGCTTCTCCTGACCAATGACGAAGTGGATTTGTGATACTTCGGAGGGACCCTGGGTGGCACTGGTCTCGGCGGTTCTAAGATAGAACTAGGAACTTCATAATGGTGATTGTACGTATCGTTGTACTGGACTTCGTTGGCATTCGGAGATGCTCCGAATAAACTTGCTATCCTAAACCTCGGATGGTGATGGATTTCTGGAGTATGTCCAATGTTGACACTGGTCGATCCGTAATAGCTCTGTTTCTTAAGCCGTTTCATTTTAAAGTTGGTCCAAGTGTGGTCTAGTTTTTGAAATAATCTTGCGTCGAAACTTTGAGATCTTCCGACCACCGGTCTGGGATGTTGTTCATGATCATCAAAGTTCTTAATCGCTTCGTTGATGGCTTTAGTTACCTCACTTACATTGTTCTTGTCGACACTTAAATCACTACTAGCTTCAGAGTCTGGTCTTGGCGATGGTGGCGTGACTGATATTTCGACAACAGCTGTGGCCGGCTCCTGAAAACGATAAAATGGACGGAATCAGTAAGATGATCGTAAACCAATTTTCTCTCTCACTCTGTTTCACCAACCTCTTTTTCTTAAAGCCAGACACACGATTTCAAAAGAAGTACAGCATGTTGTCTTAAGTCTCTCTGTACCACGAATGACTTGAAATTGATTTTTTCCCGATCATAAAAACGCAAGGCTAGGTTTTCGCCCGAGGAAAAATTGGCGCTAATGGCGTACAACTTTTTACGGTAAAGAACGTCCAAGAGTTTCACTTTTAAAGTTGCGCCAAACCAATGGTGTTTGGATCACTGACATGCAAAATTCTGATCCTTTCTCACAAGAAGTCGATAAAAAAAGTGTGTTTGGTGCGCTTTGACGAAAAAAATGGATTATTATTAAATGCGCGCTTTTGCTGCAGCGGTGCGTACTGCGACATTGCGCGCTTTACGAGCAGAAAAAAGTACGAACAAAATTTTGATTCATGTATTTTATTCTCCCCCTTTTTCCCTTCTCACCCCCCCCCCTTTCCTCAATGTTCCAATAGACCACACAAATTAGGCCACGAGAAAATTTATTGGGTGAAAGCTCGATGAACCACGGAACTTTGATTCAAAGTCCCTTTTTTGCTGGAGTTTCTTTACAAGTTGTACTATATGAATCTTCACTGTTTTTAAAGGGCAATTAGCGTCTAATTATGGCATTTAATTAGTGGACCACGTACTGCTCTGAACCTTGAAAAAATACAAACATATTTGGACGAGCGTGAAACTATTCGTCCGTGAATTTTGAATCCAAGGCCTGTAACTAATGATAGGCACACATATAATCAATACCAACAAAGTCGGTGTTTTTTTGCATGGAAGACGTAGCCATTGTTCGGACGAGGTATTGGTTTTTGTGCGATAATTGTATGTTTACACTCTGGGTCATAACACACGTAGTACGCAATCGAAAGATTTGGTGTGAAATAATTGACTGTAGAACAGTATTGTATACTAGCTTTGAAACTTTTTTCCATTTTCCCCCTAGTTTTCTCACAGTAGTAGCCCTATGTTCAGCAATAAAGCATTGAATTAGAGCAGCAGTGCGCAGGCAGCAGCACATGCGTTCCTTTTTTTGGTAAAATGCCAAAATGCCTCTGAGCGAAATTCACGACAATTATTTATTTTTTTTCCTCTCTTCCGTTATTAATTCTCTCTCTCATAAAACACCATCAGACACTTTTACTTCTTCGCTTCCAAAATTCCCCCCACACACCACTAAAATTGCGGGAAATCATGGCAATCCTGAAATCGATTGGTTTCGGGGGTTGACGTGCGTTAAAATCTCTTCTTCCCACCACCAACTCAGCCCATATATTGCCAAAATATCAAATGAAATATCCGTCATCATTCGGTTGTTGCAAAAAATAATGTTGAACATCAGCCTTCAAAACTTCCGCGCTGAAAATGATTTCCTTCAACTCTAAATGTTTAAAGCACGTCTTAAGCTTTTAAAGCCTTGTGGTAGTGTTTTGATTGGAAAAAGAGACTGATTGAATACGTGCCTTGGTGTCACATTTTCTACCAGTACATGGATATTGAAAAGTGTTAATGAACAAAAAGGATAAAATCAGCGAAACGCACTCATAATAAGCTGCAGAATATTCAATTTCTTTGCTTCATGAGCACGACAAAATGTGGATGAAAGGAGGGCGGAGGGTCTTTGAACTTGAGATGAATATATTCTCATCCATCAAAAGAGATATAACATCATCGCAGAACTTCCTGCTAAAAAAGGGATAACATTTTTCTTCTGCGAGAGGAAAAGTGTGTGTGTTTTTTACCAGTATATGTTATTCTAGTAGAAAAAAGGGGCAAGACCATCCAGCATTGCGTAAAAATTTGTATCCTTCCTTCCTTCGTCGTAGTAGTAAGTGTATCGCGTGTCAAAAACAAACTTTTTTAGACAATTCAAAGAGTTTAAATGCAGCGAAATGATTGCACAATGCGCTTCTTATACCAATATATCGGTATATTTCACCATAGATACATATAATGCCCCCCACAGCACTGCAAGCAGAAAATATTGTTTTAAAAAATTGTTGCCTGGGGCAAAGAAAAAGGCTTTTTTTTCTGGCACATTGCAGCAATATGACTTCGTACCTGCAAGGACGCATAAAGTCAATATTTGCTAACGTAATTTTTACAACATGCTTTTTCCACAATAAACTGCCGTATTTTTACTGTCGATGATAAAAGAAAATTTGCAAAACAATGGCACAGCATGTCACCTGTCAGAAATATTTGCTTACAAGGCTATATTATTCGTATTTCACAACACTATGCATAAAATTATGGGCATCTGTCTTTGGTGGATAATAATAGTGGAATAAAAAAATGCGCTTACCATGTTATTGCCTTCATGCGATGGATCCGACGTTGGCGTAAAAAAAATTATCAAGGACTTTTGTGATGCGAATTTATATAAGAGTTTTCCTCAGTTTGTTGCACAATGCGAAAATTGCTACCCTCTCCTGTGATTGGCACAAAATCTTTTGCAATCTGATCATTTTCCGCGAAACTGCATGATATCTGTTTTATTTTGCAAAAGAATTTTTAGCTTGAGTCAATTAGCTTTTCCGAGTCACACTTTCTTTCACTGTTCGCCTTCTGTTGGTTTTTTTTGTCTACTGCTCAACCAATTAGAACTGAAGTATTAGTAGTAGAAACTGCTTCTAACAGACTTTCGTTTTGGTACCAATAAAACCATAAAACTGAAACTTGGGGGCTTCTTTTTGTTGTCTTAAAAGTTGCACGAAAAATCAGATCGTGTTGTCCAGTCACGCAGTTGTTGTTGATGATCTCTTGACTGAAAAAACTTTTGTTTTTTTTCTCTATCAACGACGACGGATAAAAACACAAAAACATGTAAACGTGTATCCCTCTCCAGTTCAAACCGAAGTGACCAAAACGCATCACCACTTGTTGCAGCGCCCAAATTTCTAGGCGCCTTTTTGTGCTCAAAGTTAGCTGATGATGATCGAAGCGCCCTGGACCCTTGCCCTGGACACTCAGAAGGAAAGAACTCGAAAAAAAAACATTTGTCAAGGAGTGGTTTGGTGTACTGAGGGCACACAGAGAGCAGTTTTTACCTGGGTCCCATGCAGCAGTACGTGAAAATATTCGAGAAATTCTTTTTGGGTTTTTCTTCTCATCAATTGATGACGGCGCCGGGATTTATCAATTAGCTTAAATGCTTTTTTCCCTCTCAAACACTGCTAAAGGCGCAACAATTTTCTCCCAACTACAGCCTTGTGTGTGTGTAGTCTAAAATTAATTATAGTGGATTAAGGTACACACACTTGAGGCTATGTGAGACGACAATTCTTCAACACAGTATACACTTTTTTACGAGCCCCTTTGGTAAAAGTTTAAGGTCTCTGCTACTCAGGTCACTTGGCTAATCACATTATTTCGTTGTAGTAAAAAATGCAGGTCTTTTTTTGCCTCCATTTTCTCTCTCTGTTTTTTTGAAACGAAATAAACACAAAATGCAAAAAAGAACCAGTTGAACAAAAACCTATTGCGTGATGTAAATTACCAAGGTAGGGGTCGAGATGATCAAGTAGAGCAATTTGAACTTGCGAAGCGACCACTTTTTTTGCCGCCACTGCTGCTGCTGATCTGTAAAAGCACGATTTTTTTTCTTTTTCTTCGACGAAACAATTCTGCATTTTAAACTGTGAGAGACGTTAAAATGAACTGCGGCTGCGTAGTTATCTATACTTCATCACAATTATCGCTCATTTAAACGAGATATCAGATTACAAGTTGAGCTTCCAAGTCATGTTTATAGAGATCACGTAGACTACGTAGTAGACACTAAACATCCAATCAAAGTTGGCATTAGTTACGCTAAACTTGTAAAAGATCGATAAAAATCTGGCGGGTTAAGCTGACCGCCCCTATAAATATTATACCCCTGGCTCTTATGATACACGTGATGAATAAAAGTGGCAAAAAAGAGCCTCTTTGGAAAGATGGTGAACATTTTTATGGAAGTGAAGCTCTAAAACAAAAAAAAAGTGATTTCTCACCAAGATAAAAAAATATTCATCACACAGTTAGTGGTATAACAAAATATCATTTTCCACAGTGGAAAGAAGCCACTTAACTGCCTACAAAAATGATGAATGAAGTGCTAATGAATGCAGCATTCAAAGAATGTGGCAATTTCCAAGAGTTGAAATCTCGTTAAGGCCGTCCCTCTCATCTTTTTCCAACCGAATTTCCTCCCCTTTTTGCACATGGGTTGATGACTTCATTTTTGCATTTGATGGGTCTATTGTTTTTAAATTTTCCGCGGTCCACGAAAGAAAGTGCTTCTTTTTGATTCAGAGTATTTGCTTTAGCAAGAAGATTAGCATCTGTTGCAAAAATGCCCTCAAAATTGTTGTTGTAGAAAATTGTTGAAAAGAATTCAAAGTAAAGTATTTTTTTCGTTGAAGTTGATGTGGATTTTCTCGCAATTTGAAGCCAATTTGATGAAGGGAGCTGGGTATTTATCACTGAACCTTAGTGCCCCTGAAGTCATGCCTATGCTGGCAAATGATTGTTAACAAACTCCTACCAACCTGTTGTTTCGCTTTGCAAAGTTGATGACGACGATTATAGCAGTGACTTGCAGAATTTGCCGAATTAATCATCGCGAAGAGGGCCTTATTAAAGTGTAGATTTGACAGTCATTTTACGTAAAAAATACCTTTATCAGAGAATCACTTCATGGTGACGTTATTACGAATCACGTTATGCATATTGCAACTTCAATTAATGACTTGGTGAGTATTACAGCTCATGCGTATGATTTATTTAGAGAACATTGACGATGCAGTAAAATCCCTTTTTATGTGTCCTCAGGTTCACATTGTCTATAGTAGCTATTGGTTTGTCCTAATAAAGTATACATAGTCCTGTAAAAGTTGATTATTTAGCCGTTTCACTTCATGCATTTAGAGTTGCAACGCAGCTAAAAGCAAATTGTGCCCATTGCAATGTTATTTGATAATTGCAGGTCGGAAAATGCAAGGTTGTCGGTAATACTTTTAATTCTCCTGCAGTTACGGCATTTTCAATGATAAGGCACATTAGTGACAGTTGAACAATGTTCAGGAAGGATTAAGTGAAAGAACATGCAATAGAAAAATACGACCACTTTAGTAGACCATCACCTTGGGCATCGTATGACGGAAGTCCCTATTAGTAGAAACCTCCTCCTCACTATTTTCAAATTATCGGAATAAATTAATTGCACCAAAATTTAGTAAATGACGAAAAATAGATTTTAAAAGTTTATTTAAACATTTGAGTTATAGAAACGTGCGACATTTTTACAGTAGTGCTTTTCCAATAATGCAGACATTCATAAGCTGATTTTTAAAACGGAATTAATCCATCATGCATCATTTCACTGACCATATTTACATTATTTTATTTATCAATGATAAAAAAGGCCTAAATATTTTGCATCGATGGATGGAGATTTGGGAGCAATTTTTTTAAAATACAGTATGTTCCATTAGCATTATAGCAGATTAGTTTTTGTAATATTTGTGCACAAAGAAGGAGACCAGTGTGCCTGCACTTCCGACACAACTTGCTGCACAGGCCAATGAAAGGGTTTTAACGTGATCGTTACCAAGTGCCTCATAAACGTGTCCCAGCAAAGGTTGGCCGATCAAACATCCGGCACCATGGAAGAAGAATAGTATGCCTAATGCCCGACTCAACAGTTCCATATTCCCAACCATCCTGGCGACAATAGTGTGCATGCAAGCATAAAATGCCAAGCAAACCCCATTCATTGCTGCAACCAAGGCCAACATTACCAGATTCGTCGATAGTGCGTACAAAACACAACAAAGTCCATTGATAGCCGTTCCTACAAAAGATACAATAAAGGGATTGACCCCTTTCAAATCGGCTACAAGGCCAGCAGCGATTCTTCCAAGTCCATTAGCGGCTCCAAATGCTGTCAAAACGAAGCTAGCAGTTGTCATCGAAACGGAATGTTCTTTGGCTATTATTTGAGGAATCATTAGGAACGGCGTGAGATATATCGTGGCACATATAAATTGGCTCAAGCCAAACAACCAGAAAGCAAAACCTAGTTTGTCTTGCCGGGGGTTTTGAACACCTTTATCCATCTCTATGCCAATCACCGAACATCTTCTGTTAGCCAAAACAAACGAATCCTTTCTGGAACTCCTCGGTGCTGGATTTCCTGGTGCTTGCCTGAGATTTTGTCGTTCTTGCATCTGTTTGCTATTTGGGAGAAAGGAGCTGAAAAGAGCGACAACCATGACAAGTACACATTCCATGACCAACACCCATTTGAAGCCAAACGAATGACAAACAAAGCTCACAATGGGAGGAATGGCCATGAATCCAATGCCAGATCCAAAAATTCCAATGCCAACAGCCCTTGCCTCTTTTTCCACGAAGAAGAAACTGTAGCTTGTCATCGTAGGTAGAAAAATGAAGCCTAAACCTAAACAGAAAACCGGACCATAAAGAGCTCCAAACGCCAAAAAGTTTCCTCGTAAAAAGAAAGCAGAAATCAAGGCGGCACCGGCTATTGCTGACCCCAGCCAAGCAGTAGATCGACATCCAATTTTGTTGATCACAACTCCAACCATTGGACCGGTGCAAAGGAATCCGCCTGGAGTGTTCCTACAAGGGTTATCTCAGCCAATGTCACGCCAAAGTGTTCTGCAGCTCCTTTAAGAACAAAATTATTGGTTACCTATGTACATGCATGGTCAGCTAAAATATTCTTCCCAGTTGTAGCTGGATATACTTTAGTTGTAGGAGTAACTTACTACAATCATAACTCCAAATGATGAAACTATTCCGTCCAAGGCGCAGTTGATGATAATGCCTGCTATTACGACTCTCCAACAAACAAAACCTTCATCAAAAATGATGCCTGATGTTTCAGCCATTTTGAGCCCGTCAAGGTTCTTTCGACAACTGACTGTTAATACCATTTACAGGTTTAAAGTAGTATGTAGCATGTACTACGTAGTATGCTTACCAAACTTCTTATATTCGTGTCCTAGAATCTCATGTCACCACTTTGAAAACAGTGCACGGCCTTAATTAGGTTAAAAATAAGATTCTCGGTGTGACTATTAACCAACCATCAGAATGAGTAACTTTCGTGCTTAATTCAAAAGCATGATTTGCAGAGAGAGTGATTTTACGTGTGTCTACGTATATTACATAGTGGGCGTTAAACCATGTTCAAAAGAAATTTCGTCGAGTGGATGACAAAAAACTTCCTTAAATTTGATGGATTTGTTGAAAAATTTTTGCCTTAAAATAGTCTGCTTAAAATTTCTGCTTGATTTCCGTAAATGAGCTTGAAATGGTGACTCAAATTCCCAAGATCCACAGTACAGCTCAAGATTTTCCACTCAAAATCAATCTACAGTACTTTTTGAAAACACTTCATTCTTAGGAGTATGAAAAAAATCTGCATTTGTATCAGATTTCAAGAGTGCGGCCCAAATGGCGTAGCTGAAATCCTTAAAGAAAACGACCACATTTCGCCCACTGAGACTCCCTAATGGCAAATTGTCTTTGAACCTTTTTTTACCATTTTATTGCATCATTTTTTCCGAACAAAATGTAATTTGTGAAGTCAACATTATTGCACAATCAAAAACTATATGTACGCTACTTTTTTTGAACCATTATGAAGACACATGTCGTTAAATCTTTTTTGTCCAAGTCCCCAATTGAAGCCTTTTTAAACCGTTGCACAATCACAAAAAAGTTTTGGTTTGTGGTGGCTGGAATTTTGTTTTCAAGAAAAAAAAAGGGAACAAGATGACAGTTGGAGTCGTCGACCTTACCTTGTAATGGGGGAATTAGAGAAATTGCATGTCAGTAGGTATTTTTATATTTGAGGGGAAAAATGTTGATACGTTGTATGATATTGAAGGACGAAATATATTTATTCGCGCGTACATATTATGTGTAGCTTGAACGTGACGCCTAAGGTCGTCATGTTTGTAACCCGTATCCCCCAAATAGTCAACAATTACCCAGACTTTTAAAGTTCTTTGCAATTAGAGAATAAAAAGAGGTTCATTAAGACTTTTATATACAAAAGGTAGTGCCTCTTCGGAAAGAAGCAAGGTCGGTTTCGCATTGTTTTTTTCCCAAATGTGATAAATGTCCTGCGGTAGATACTCGATATGTGTGTCCCCCCTCCTGTCATACAAAATGAAATTCATCATGATTTTTCTCAGCGCACTTCACAAAGGGGAGCACCACTTGCCTTGTCGTCATTTGCGGTGCAATCAAAGAAGGAAGTTTACGTCAACAATTTTCCAGGCAGGAAAGAATCAATAGTTTGCTTAGGGTTGCGGTTTATACGAAGGTCAGTATGTAGTATACCATGTTTAGATAGTTAAAACCACACACATATTTACTACATATATGCATTTGCCTCCCTTTTATCAGCAACTTCGGAATGTGGTTTTGAGAAACGAAGAAATTGCATGGTCACTTTTTTGAAAAAGAAATTAGCAGCAATATATATTTCTAATCTTCTTGGTCTCGTTTCAGAGTGCAGTCCGGTAAACCCTTAATGGGACTTATTCCGACTCACTGACTTTTCATTAAAATCAATAGTATATTTACTCAGACGGCAGCAAGCAGTGTCCTAGTAGTGGTACAGTAGCAAGCAGTATTTTGATTTAGTGTGTGAATTTTATTCAATTTGTAGTTGGAGGAGGAAAAATCTTTTATGTGTACCATCGATTTGTGTGGTGCGTGTGCGTATGGGAAAAGTTAACTTGAGTGCAATATGCGACAGAAGAGACGACGCACGCTGCTCCACCAGCAAAAATAGTGCTAGTATATATATCATATACGCCAACTGTCGGTCAATTCCCGAAGGACTTTCACCGAAACTTTCACCATTGCACGATATTTAAATAATTGCGATGATTTCGAAGGTCGTTATTCATCATTGAAGCCCCGACACCAACGCCATCTGGTGAAGTGTCTGGTTGGTCAACGTTAAGTGCCAACTCAAATGATCCGCCGAAGTTTTGTTCCGGTCGACCAATTCCAATCCCACTCCCGACCATTAAATTGCTCGCAGAGGCCAGAGTCTGTTGTTTCTTGAACTGCAAAGCAATCCAGAGGCTACAGAGCATGAACAGCACAACCATGGCCACAGATCTCGAATCCAGCCTAAAGAAGGGCCCTGCTTTGAAACCATTGTAAGTCAGGGAGGCTTGGTCCTGTAAAAGAATCCGTCGTAAATTACTACGTCTGGTGGTTTTCTATCCATGCGTTGCATCAATTTAATGAACTATATCGCATCAAGTTGCCAAAAAAATAACCGTCGGGAAAAAAAAACTTTCGTGAAACCTTGTTAAAGAATTTTTTTCTTCTTTGACACAAAGTGGAATTGATCAGTGCAATATATGCAGTATTTTTCCCACGCTACGAAACGCACAATCACTTATACAGAGAACCGTGGAGTCCAATGCCACAAACATGTATAACTATTACTATTATACTATAATGACAATGAAAAAAACCGTCTCAATGGCAATCAAAGGAATTACATGCAATCCTTGTCAATGCTGATTTTCCAGTACCCAATTTAGTGTCGCATTGGCTATGACAACATTATTTAAAATTAGTGGCAATTGTGTGAGCCCAGAGTATATCACCTGCCAAGTCATACACACAACTGTATTCTTCAGATTATTCTCAGACCGTTGATAAGGGCTTTTTTATGCACAAATTGCAGTCGTTTTGTTTCTTGGAGAAGAAAAAACAATTTTCTCATGGATATTTAGTGTTACGTAGCAGTGGTAGTAGTAGACGAAAATTGCGCCTTCATTCAGTAGCACATAAAAATGCACCCTCAATTATACACCGAAGAAACATTTGTACTATTCAAAGTTCCCAGAATTACTTTTATATGCATTGGCTGGTTAATAGGTGGTCTGGTATTCAGAGGACGACTTACTTGTAGCCCTCTTCCATCAGAGTCACGTTTTGACCACGTAAGACCAAGGACGAGTCGTAAAGGTTTTTCCAACTCTGTGGAGATGGACACTGCATTATAAGTTATCAAGTAGAACCTGAGCATTTGTCGAAAGACCGCCCACAATTGGTAAAATATGTAGGCATAAGACAGAACTGGAGGGTAAATGACTGATAAGAAATGGTTCCACATGAAGTAAATGTTAACCATGTAAAATGTCAAATACATCCCACAGAAAGAACCATTCAATTGGTACACCAACTTGCACAGAAACCAATGGATTTTTCTGATGTGAGACAGAACTGAGTCCAGTTGTTTCGCTGGAAAAAAAGATGGAAATTGACTTGTAATTTGTGTGGCTGAAAGATCTCTCTCTTACATTCGTCGTGTCTGGATTGTAAACGTTCCAAGTGTTTATTCAATGTTGATGCAGTCTTTGTGAGATTTCGTGATGACATGATTAAGATAAGATCGATGATGACCCAAACGAGAACTGTGTAATTAGATACAACAAATATTGCCAAACCTGACCAAAAAGTTTCCCCGTCGAACAATGCTGTCACAAAGCTATGCGATCCCAGCATATATTTTTCAAGCCATTTTTCCAATGCACTTTTGCTGCTACTGCCTTTTAACGGAAAAAAAGATCAGATGAATAATTTTTAAAAACAAAATTACATATACGCATACTTTCGGTCGAGTTTTGCATCGAAATTCTGGCAAAGTCAGTTGGTTCTACTAGGGGATGGTTGCTTGCAGTTTGTCCTGAGCCGTCCAATTCTTGGTCCATGAGGACTGTAATCAGCGTTCCGACGACGGTTTGGATGCCAGCAGAGACGACTACGAGGCCAACTATGATCATACTCCCCGACTTTGGGTTGGATTCAGATCCACCCAACAACAAGGTCAATTTCCTGCAATGGAATTCCATTTCTGCCCATAATTTCGCCGTTTCAGGGAACCTTCTTGCTGCATTGATTAACATAACGACGCTGGCAGCCTGAAAAGGAGGGTAATGGAAGATGCATTTTGCATTAGGATGTAAATTTTCTCACCGTTGCGCCATAATGCAAAACCGGAGCGAGATCAGCTGCTATGGTGCCTTGGCGGTAGAAGTTGTCCAGGTCGATATTGCTGGTTTTTCTGCCGACAATTAACATGTGAACCAAACCAAGACCTTCAAGAACCAACACCGCAATGATGAACAAGACTGTGGCAATCAGTTTAAGTGACAAAGGCTTAAACTCGATTTCGCCAGAACCCATTCCGGAGACGGGAAAAAGACCCAGAAAGTGAGCGGCTCTGAAAATCGTTCCGAATCCTGGTTCTTCTTTTCTAATTTTGTGAGACTTTTTCCTGTCTTTCACTTCACTGGCATCTTCAGTTGATTCAAGGTCGACCAAAGTCGTATCAGTTACTTTCCGTTGCTGCATCTTTTGTCACAATCTTTATCGACGCCTCCAAGGCCTACTGAACTTTACTCCTTGCGTGTGTTATGGTATTATTGCCACACCATGACCTACTTTTGAGTTTCTTAAACCCATTTTGTGGAAAGCCATAATACCTGAAACGTGCAGTGATTTGCCACCGGGTTTTTATCGCTGGAATCGTTACCAAGCAAAGGACAGAAAGCATGGTATTATCATCGATTCTTGACAACCTAATGATTTTGTTACAATATACGTGACTGATTATGTACAGTGTGTTCGCAGATAAAGGCTAAATTTCCTTTACCTGTGGCAATATTCGAATTCTGACCTTTCCTTATTATTACAGTTTTGTCTGAAGATTTTTAAAATGTATGAATGGTTGTTGTAGCTCAAAAGACAAAAAAGTTATAAGGTTTTTGATTTTTCGAAAAATTGGACTTTTGAATTTTGCGATTTTAAAAAGTTCTCCTAATTCCGAGACGGGCACTCAGATCAAAAAGTGCCTTTTGTAAAACTTGGAGCATTTATCAAAATCAACCTCTGATCCAAATTTGAAAGTGATCGGAACATGTTTACTTTACCAAATCATGGGTTGAATTTACTTCAATGGACCAATATTTTGGATTTTTTGCATTAAAGTTACTGTCACTCCATAAATACAAATTTTATCAAAAAAACCTTCTTTACTCAAAAATTATTCAACTATCTGGGAACATTTTAAGTTAGATCACAGGGTTAAAAGCATAATGACATAATTGTTATTTGAAAAAATGCAAACCCTACTTTAAAAAAATTGAATTCTTTGTAGTAACCACAATTTTTGATTTAGAATTTCAAAAATTTGCCTCAAAGTGTAAAATTGCTTTCTCTATTGAATGGCGGGGTCAGAAAAAGTGTAAGTATCTTAATTGCAGAAATAATTGCCATTTAGCCTATATCGGCGAACACACTGTACATTTTGTAGTAGTTCTTAAGAATATGCAGTTATTGATTGATTGGAGTTGAGTGTTAAAATATCGGTTTAAAACAAAGAAAATAGTCTCCTTAATTGATGGCGTCTCCTTTTGATGGCTGCCATTCTTTCCCTTTGTCGATCCCTGTAACTCGGCCTCTTTTTAATTGGTCTTGGAGTGTGGTATCTGTAATGGGCCTTCGGTGAGGACGGCATTTTCATGATTTGCTTTCGTCTCTGATCAGCAACTGGGGTCCAACCATGCATTTGTTTTCCATCATAAGGTCTTCCCTCTGAAGTTAAGCCAGAATAAATGTATTTCTTCGCTCTTGTTATTTTTTGCATTGGCGTTGCAGGTGAAGGTGGATTGAGCTTGTTAACTGCCTTTGTTGCAGTTTCAAATCCCTCATAAGGGTTCCAAATGGTGTAAACGTTTGTAAAGTCTGGAGTGGTCAGCTGTTCAACTGTAGCCTCACTTGTGGTCGAAAGGAAGGTTAACTCTGTTGAGGTCTTGAAAGTCGTTGAGGTCGAGGCCGTCGTAGCAGTCGTAGTAGTCGTTGAGGCAGTTGTTGAAGTCACTGTCGTAGAAGTGGCGATGGTTGGTGTTGTGTAACTCTCCGTCAGTCCAACAGTTGGCGCTTCATCAGTTGGGATTGTTTCCGGAGAAGTCGTCTCAATGGAATTTTCCGTCGAATTCTCGAAACCTCTCCTTTTTCCTGATATTGCAAATCGTAATGGTATCCTTAAAGGTGGAGATTCCAAAAACCAATTGGCATTTTTCGGTATCTCATTGATCTTGAAAGATTTCTGGATGCGGTTGGTCTCAGTGTCGGTGGTGACAGTATCCAACTTTCGTTTCTTTCTCGGGTACAAAACAACCCTGCGGAAAGGTTTCCGTTGGTTTCCTCCACATTTCGACAACACAGTGTATCCTCTATCTAGAAAAACCTTGCATAACGACTTCCGGATTAGCTTCGTCTCTTCGTCAGCCTCGTCATGTTCGCCGTTGGTCCTCAAATATGTCAAATAATGATGATCAACCGCTGGCAAACCAGATTCTATTTGAGACAATTCATCCAAAAACAAACCCAACTCGTGAACGATTTTGTCCACCATAGGATTGCTTGCTTTGAGTTCTTCCGTTTTCGGGGTTTCAGTCAGTACATCGTCATCTGTCTTTGCCTCAGTTTGAATGGCATTGGAAGCTGGATGTTGGTGGAATTCTTGAATGGTTGGGTGGTTGTTTATTAGTCGTTCGTTGAACAAACGTTGTATTTCCAAAACTTTATTAAGTCGTTTTATTCTTGGTTTCTCATCTTTAAAAAAAAGAAATTGGTCATTTCGGACGTAGAGTTTTTTTCGTCTTCTTTTATACCTCTTAAAGTTGCTGTAGCATTTTTTATGGTAGGTTTAATCTCCGCTTCGGCTGGTTTAAAACTTGACGACGACACGGTAAATCTTCCTGGTTCAAGCTTCCGTTTAATGACTTTTTTTAAAACATATCGGCCATTTCTTCCAGTAGAGGGCAAAGCCAAAGCACCCTCAATAAGCTGTTAAAAAAGCCAAGATTGACTATAAAATTTATAAAATGGCTGCACCAAAAGAAAAGTTTTCAATAACGTTGCAATTTCCCCCAAAAAAGTGACTGTCGTCAAATACAAAGGGTTTTCAAGAAAAAAAACTGACTAACTGAAGTATAATTTATCAAAAAAAGTGCATTTTTGTGCTCACACCGTGTGGCAACTCACTCTTACTTGCTTAGGCTGAGATAGTTGAGTCTCGAAACTATCCACAACTCCATGTCCAAGTTCGTCGATAAGTTGATCGATAATCCTGTCCAGCTCCACCTCATTAGGGCCCATTGCCTGGCACAGAACCACTAAAGTTGTCATGAGTAACGTTGGTAGATATATGCAATTCATTCCCATCTGTTGTTTGTGTTCTTAACATTGGGGAAAAAGGAATTGAACTGAGCCTGCAATTGACCCTCAAAAATCTGGGGGTGCTATAAAAGTTTGCATTTGTTGAATACCTCTTTTAATCGTTAGACCCCCATTTGGGGGAGTGGAAAAAGGGAGAGAATTTGCAGGGCAAAAAAGCCATGAGAATTTCACATGCATTCAAGGAAAAAAATTCGAAGCAGGAACTCTGGTTTTTTTACACAAACAGATCGTGTTGTAGCGGGTATTTCCACTATTCTTGCACTCGAAAAAAACCTACACAAACTTTTTTCACACTAGACTCTTGATACTACGCAGTAGTAGTGGTTTTTTATAGTTAGAAATACTTTATTTTATTGAATGGCAATAAAGACCATCAATACTTCCAAATAATCAGTAAAAAAACATCGAAAAAAAGGTCTCAAGTATTTGAAAAATTCTATTATGAAAAATCGGAATTCGATCAGTTTTTCTCCAAGGGATTCATGTTCTGAGAAGAATGGCCATAAGAACTGTATTCCATTGACATATTGATAAATGTCGTGAGCCATCAAACCACGCAGCCTTTTCGTTTGGCGATGGTTCTCTTCCTAACTGCGTTGATGACCGTCGCAAACAGTCCTCCTCCAGATTCAGTCCTGCTTTCGAAGCCAAACAAACCTCCCACACTTTCCGTTATCAGTTCAGCCACCACTTCTTTGAATACATCAAACACTAAGTCTGCGATCGAACTGCAATGACGTCATGATTACAAAAAATGCATTCTTATATCTTTTAAGCGGCTGCAAAAACTTACCTTCTAGCTGACGGTCCTCCCATTTTTCCCTCTCGACGGTTGTTTCTGTCCACGTCTGATTTCAGATCCTCCAAAAAGGCCAGAACTTTCTCAGCAGTCTTGTCTCTCACGGGAACATCAGTTTTCATGACCCTTTTCTTGACCCTAATTGTCTCGGATGCAGTAGCCATTGTGAGGCAAACGGACAAAAAGAGAAGTAGTGCTAAAGTTATGACTGGTCGTGACATTTCGAAGAACTGAGGTTGACATCAAGAACTACTGCTGTGCGTCATACAATAAAATCAACCAACCGAGCAAAAACCGTAGCAGAACCGCTGCGAAATTTTTTTGTTGTGTTATAGACGAGAATTGCGTCATTCGGTTCACATCCTTGCACTTGACAAATAATCTGACACTATAACCCTGGCCCTTTGCTAATGATGCGCAATGCAGCACCGATTTGATGCCATTCAGAGCATAATCCCGTCGGTCAGAGCCCTTCGAACGGTCTGACACCTCTTACAGATTAATTGTAAGCTGGGTATAATGAAAGCCTGTTTAACGCTAGGTTAGTAGCAAGTCATTGCTATTTTTATTTTCTTTTTTTGGTTACAATTACATTGTATTGTTATGATTTTACCTTGAAGACCGCCTCTTTTTTCTCGTTTTTTGTTTCATTGGAGGAAGATGCGAAGGCCATGGCGGTTGTAAGGGGGCCATGGGTGACATGCCTTGATATGTCGGCGATTTTGACCCATTCGGTAAAGAATGGGGGTATTTTGGATAATATACCGGTTCAGCAGACGCTGTAGTCATATTGATGCTTGTTGAGGTAGCAGATGTCAAGTCTGTGACGGTAGTAGCTGGAGCATAAAGTGATCTAAACGTCTCAGCCATGGATTCGCTACCATGAATATCAGGAACCGCTTGAGGATGTGATTCAGTCGGAGATGTTCTTTCAGGTGCTTTGCACAATAGATTGCTGCAAAAAAATTTGATGAAAAGAAAATTATAAATGGTGCTTTTTTTGTTGAAGGAAATTAAAAAAGGAGAGAGATTTCTTACGCTGACAAAACGACGGATCCTCGTCTTGAACCCCTTTTGGAAGATCCCATGCTACTTGAAAATGTGGAACTGTGAGTTGTCCTCTCTAAAGTGGAGTTGCCTCCGCTGCTCTTTAATCTGGATGCATCAAGTGCTTTGCCGTTCTCTAAAGCCTCTTCTTTGTCACTCACCAAAATCTGCGGCAGACAAGTTTTGTGTGGGTTTAATTTGTCTTTTCAAAAGGTATACCTGAACCTTTGTCGTCCTCCCAGCCTGTTTCAGGTTTCTCAACAGTCCTTTGTAGATGCAACAAGCAATGCAGCACAGCCAACAAATGGCTATTACCGGAAATATTAAACTGGTCAAAATCAAGTAAAGGTTAGCCATGACTCAGCCCTGGCCATGTCCCAAATCAAGTGGCTGTGTTGTGTTTATGTTAAAAACTCTTGCTACTACCCAACCATATCGATTTTTGTACGACGACTTTGGTGCATGTACAAGTACGTAGTTGTAGCTGGCAACCTTGCTTTAGGTCATCGATTGCTCATATACGCATGACCACCTACTGACAATCTCAACAGAAAGACTGACTGGGAACCCAATCAACGGTACATTGATTTGGGGCTGGGGGAAGGTGCACTATAATGAGCAAAAATGTGTGGTCTTTCACGGGCAGAAAAATAGAAAAAAATCACAGCGGGTTCACATAAAAAGTGACCACCGGTTTGCTCACACACGTATATTTGCGGAGGGAGCAAAAAAAAAGGTTATTTATTGGCGGATATAATTCATTACTTTTTTGCATCCATTGATATCCTTTTGGTAGTCGGTTTCATGTGGTATAGCATAAAGATTCTCAAGGTTATATACCATATTTTCATACATAGGTCGCACGTGATAGATGTGTAGTAGTATGTCTTTATCAAAGCCCATCTCATCTGCCAGTCTTTGCTACTACCATTAAAGAAAACTAAGGACCGTTACTGCTATAGTAGTAGTAGTTACTTTTTTGTTGTGAGAAAGTGTGTGTGTGCACAGCTTGACGTTGGGTTGTGGCCAATCTTCACAAACGGCCTTAAATAGTTAAGCTACAAATATTAGTTGGCTGTGTATGGGCTTTCTTTCATGGCCGCTCGGCGGCACACTACACTCATACATTTTGTCTTTCTTTGTAATGACAACGGGGAAAAAGTTCGGTTATAGCAGCCAGGCCTATTGTTGCAAAGTTAAAACGAGAGAGGAGAAAGTTGTTCCAATTTAAAAAGAAAAAAGGGGGCTTAAATTCCTTTCCCGAGAAATCTGTGGTGAAAGTTCTCCAAAGATATTATTGTTTTTACGGGAAAAGGCTGCAATGCCTTTCGAAATCAATGGATCAGCAAACGGTAGTTGCCAAAAAAGTAGTAAATGAATGGCTTTTTTTCACGAGTTTTATTTGCACTCGTGAAAGGTGCCTATCACTTCTTTGGCAGCAACAAAAGGCTCCCAAAATTACTTTTTGAAAACTTTTTGTCGGGTTTTAATGGCCTGGTGCCATCAATCCTGCAACAATTGGAGAGGAGATTTGTTACCAGCAGCAGTAGGGCTGTTGATGAATGAATCCTGCATCGCTATAATAATAATAATGCGCCAGTAGAGATTGAATCAATTACTCAAAAGGCCCTTGGCTCGACACGGAAAAAGAAGTATTAGTAGCTACTTGTAACACCCTTCAATTAATGACGTCCCCTGTAGTAGAAGAAGGAGTCAGTGTGCGTAAGAGGTCAGGGTCCTTATGACCATTTTTTCTCTCTCTCTCTCTCTCTCTCTCTCTCTCTCTCTCTCTCTCTCTCTCTTTCTCTCTCTCTCTCTCTCTGGAGGTGCTATTTAGTCTACCACCACTACTACAACACGCCCATCGTGTTTGCAGCCAAATGATGAGAGTAAACAGATTCTATTATGAGGTGCCAAACAGGAAATGTAAGCACGTTTGTTATAACAATGATGGATATGAGAATGAAAGAGCTCGTCGGGTTTGTTTGTTAGGCAAAAAAAGTGCTGGCCTAAGTCATCATTAGTAGACATCAAAGCAAGCATTCGCTTGAAACTGTTTGGCACTGATTTCGGAATTTTCATGCTTATAGAGTTTTCCCCTTGGAGCCAACAACGATATATACAATATTGGGGGGCGGAGAGTAGTAGTGTACCACTACTACTACAATATTAGTATATATACTATACAATACTCTTGTCAAGGTTCAGACGACAGTCAACAAAAATAGTACACATTTGTGGTTTGTAAAGAGCAACGTTTTTGGAGGGACGACAGCAACGACAGATAGAGTCTGAATGGGGCCTTTTAGGCCTTGTTTTGTAATGCAAGGTTGTGCTTATGTTCAATACATCAACGCAGATTATACTTGTACATTTTTAAGGTCATTTAATCATTATTACTCACGCAATGGCCTCTTTTTTTTGTTGCACTACATAAGACTTTCTAACCTTCAATTTAGAGCAGGTAAAGCAAAATGCAGCAAATGGTAGTAGTAGTAGCAAGTATAATCTACATATTACTTCGAAGTAATTTATTCTGTCAAAAGGCAATTGTGATTCTGAAATATTAAAAACGATTCCTCAATTCAGTTTTCCCTTTAATGGTGACCCCATTGTGAAAAAACATGACCAACATTGAAAAGAAATGGGTCAAACTTGAAAACCGGACTATGAAGGTCCTTAAAAGTGCAGCCAAGACTTGTCATGAAGACAGCAACAAGTCTATTTTGAATTCTTATCTTGGCTATGTTCAGTTGCCTATGGATGAATGTCGTAGATTTGAAGTTTCAAAGCTTGAAGGGACAGAACTAAACCATCAAGATGATTTGGATAAACTTTTGGATGAGTTATTGGACATGCAGCTCAAAATTTCTGAATTCTTATCCTGTAAACCAGATTCAAGATCAGAAAGCTTCGTCAAGTTGCCAAGGGTAACAATTCGTGAATTCGACACCACTAATCCTTCAATTTGGTTCCAAGATTTGGAAATCCAGTTTGCTGCTCTCGCTGTCAAAGAGGAGAAGCAACGATTTGCTATTTTGAATGGTCTCCTCGATCAACCTAAGTCATTGGTGATCCACCCAGTTACTGACGATTTGAACCATGATTTTCCCTACACTGCTGCCAAGACATTGCTTCTTGATTCGTACTCCTTATCTTTGGACCAACGTTTGGAGAAGGCTTTTGAACTACAATTAGTTGTTGGAAATGAAAAACCTTCCCAATTTCTTGCTCGTTTCCGAATCCTTCGAAATCTGGCTCAAATGGACGACATTGACCAATGGTTTCTTCGCCGTGTTCTTCCAGAAGATGTTAGGTTAACACTTCGAAATGATGATTCCATTACTTGTGCCGAAGATTTAGCGATCAAAGCTGATCAACTCTTGCAATCTAAGCAATTCCAACCAACCTCAATCAATTTTGTGTCAAATAGGACAAACAAATTTCCAAGCAGAGTGAAAAAGCTTTGCTATTTTCATGAAAAAGATGGAAAAGATTCAAAGCGTTGTGCCGGAACTCCGATTGAAAAATGTTCGATGTGGTATCTTGTCAACCCCTCTTCGGAACGAAAAAGGCAAGCAGTAGAGAGGGTTACTGTCTTGTCGGCGTCAATTTCTAACCCTCAATCTGGAACACACCTTGTGGTCGATGGCTTTGTGGTGGATACTGGGTCCAAGATCACTGTGGTTCCCAAATCTTTTTCAAACAAAATTCTTATCAACAAACCTATCCCTTTATTATCAGCAGCAAATGGCAGTTCAATTAAGACTTTTGGTCACTGCAAGATTTCTCCCATGATTCTTGGCAAACCTTATGAATTTTTGGCAGTTGTGGCTGATGTTAGTACCCCAATATTGGGCATGGATTTCTTTTCTTCTGTTGGAAGCAACATTCTTATCGATCCTTCAAACCAGTCCCTGCATCTTAAAAAGCAAGTCCTATCTATCTCAAATCAAGACCCTTCATTGGAGGACTTACAAGTGCTGCAAGCTGCAAATACCGACATGATCTCTTATGATGTGTTGCCGAATCCCAAAGTTTTTCTGCAAGAACAAAACAATGACGTTGATCTTCAAAAATGGATTAAAAAGCATTCTTGTCAGGAATCAAAGTTCGTTCCCCGCCTGGTGCCTTGCGCAGATATACCAAATGTACAAGTTTGGGCTGACTGCAGTTCTTTTCCTTTTCGAATTTTGGTTCCAACATCGTGCCAACGGGCTGTCTTTAACCATTTTCACTCAATTTCTCATATGGGTTATAAAGCATGTTACAATCTCATGAAGAAAACCCATTATTGGCCTAATCTGAGGAAAGACGTTCAAGCCTGGACCAGAAGTTGCTCAAGCTGCCAAAGATACAAAGTTCTTGCTCGAAATGAGAAGACTCAAGGGAATGTGTCGATTGATCGTTTAATACCTTACTATGAAGATCGGACGTCACTTCAACTCGATGGCTTTCGTGACTGATGGGGAGCTTTGTAGGGATCTTAAATTAAATATTACTTCGAAGTAATTTATTCTGTCAAAAGGCAATTGTGATTCTGAAATATTAAAAACGATTCCTCAATTCAGTTTTCCCTTTAGTAGTAGCAAGTATAATCTACAGAGCAACGGTGTATTGTGCGCTTAGTCGAATAATTGGGTTATATCACTTGTAGTCTTGTCGTGTGTATACACGTGGTGTGTGTAATCTTGCTCTCTGTGCTGCCGAGAAAATGTTTCACCTTTAAGCGCCTAAAGCTCAGCTATTCCTCAGCCTGTCTTAAATGTCAGGAATGCGGTGAACTTTTTCGTTTCGTTTTTATGCATGAAAATCAAATAATGAAATTGATTCTTCAGAAACGCGACTTAAAAGGAATCCACCTTTCATCTGCAAAGTGGCAAATGCAATATTATATCAGTACTGTAGCTCACTGCAGTCATATCTTCAAGGGTGATGATGTGTGAGATGCCAAGTCCAAATATGCCCGTGTTTAAGCTTCATGATACATGATACAAGATTGTGAAGAATGGTTCAGTTGAGACGTCTATTGATGATAAAAACAATCTAACGATTATCAATTATATAAGACCAGAGCAATACACACATCCGTCTATATTTACAACTACTAAACTTGTGCCTATCCATTATAAATAATGCAGTTGGTAGATAAGGGACGTGTACTTTGTAGTAGTATCAGTCTAGTAGTAGTAGGCACTACTGGTCAAGAAGAGAAACCAAAGCCCTCTTGTCTACACCTATAATTTGCATTTGTTGTGGCATCACAACGGGCATGCATTCGAAAGAGTCTCTTTGATGATAATACATTCAAACATGCATCCCTAGAGCAATTACGTAACTTTTTGTTTGCTCAGTACATTGGAATTGTTATTAAAAAACGCCCTACTGTTGTTGTTGTTGTTGTTGTTATGCTTGGAAAAATCTTGTTTCAACAATATTATTATTGAGATATGGTTGTTTCCGAACAGAGTCAACTGAGACTGGAGAAACTTTTGTTTTGTGTGAGCCCCACTTTGTATTTGAGGACAAGGTTTTTTTTTTGTTCATACAACCGGGCTTCTGATGCTGTTAAAGTTTAGTTTGTTGTTCTTTTTCTCTTCTTTTTATAGGTTTTGTGTGGCGCACCGCATGAGAGTTAAGGATTTAATGCTTTGGGATCACCACTACAATTATGATTCATGATGGTCTTTACCAAGCTTTACATATATTTGATTTAAAGTTTCTTTCGCGAAGGCTTTTCACATTTCGCTTTTAAAAAAAGGTCGTGCCATAATCATTAGAAATTGCGAGCGTTTTAAAGTAAAGTGGAAGGGAAAACTTTCTCACAACTTGGTGACGTCATTGAAAAATGTTTCAATTATTCATAGCGAAGCGGGTGCACATTAACACAGGTGCATGCATGTTGCACCTGCACTTGAAAATCCACTCGATAACCCATTTTCGTTTAAGCATACCACATGATAAACTTATAGTAAAAGTTTCCTATTTTCCACGGAAAGAATTAGTAGCATGCGTCATCTCATTTTGATCGCGCGTTTTTTTTTTTTTTTTGTTCACCGCATTCAAAAGGCCCTTCCGTTGTATAGCCCTTTGCGGCCCGCGATCGAGGATGCTTTCACTGAATAATCTTCACGCAAAAAACGGGCCCACTTCTATGCATCCATACCAGCAGCTCAACGCCATTGTTGAATAGTGGTCTATATACTCTACTACACTACCATCGGAAATTCTGTAGGGCGCTCCACATAAGCATAGGGAAAGATGGAGGCACATTATACATAGCACTTTGGACTGGCGAGGAAGGAGAGGAGAGAGAAGGGATGGATACATAGGGACTGGCAAGAAACAACAGCTGCTACTACATAATATTCTGAATGCATGTGTGAGACAGGCAAGGAGTTCCCAAGTTGCGGCTGTGCTCGTAAGACGAAAGTGTGAATTCTTTATTTATATATGATATACTATATATAACGTACACGTACTCAATATATATATTTATATATATTTATGTACAGAGGAGTGAGTGTCTCATTATTTCCTCGGGATTCCTTGAAAGTCAGTACAAAGGCCACTCCACGTTTTCGGTGAGTAAATGTAATATCTACTTGTCAGCTGATCTTTTTGGAGATCAAAGTAATGACTTTGGTTCACTAGTTGACTCTGACGTCAGCCGTCTTCTGATCCGAAGACTGGATCGGTAAACCGGTAGTGATAGATGTCACATCGGATAATATGATGTATGTTAGGCAATGCCTGTTTAGGTGTCAAGAGATAAGACCTCAACGTTTATATGGTCATACTATACGCTTATCAAGTCAGTAATATGCACACAAGCCAGCCAAAGATCTGTTTTTGCATGACTGCCTTGACGCCCATCGTCTTGTGAAAATCAGAGACCTTAATGACTCAACAATCTCTGACAAAAGTTTGGCAGATTCGTCATTAATTGGCACTCTTGGAAATAGGAATGAAAACTGTCATTGAATTACTTTGCACTTTCCCACTTTTTTCATGCAATCATCCTCCTCTATTTTTTTTTTTTTTTGCAGTAAACACGTTTTCCAATTGAAAAAGGAAGTAAATGAGATATGACATTAGTGAAAGGATTTTCGGTCAGACTGCACTAAAAGGGGAGATATATGTTTATATTTGAAAAGGAAAACAAGTCTCACTCCCTTTTTCCTTGACTTAAGATTGCTGGCTTAAACAGAAACTGTCCAAAAAGACCCTACAGTTGCAGCACATTCGTATACAATCGTGAAAGGAAGTAAAAAAACTTCCTTGAAACAAACAAATGCATCGATCCATCTCTCTATATATACGTTGTAAGGATAAAATAAATGCATCTTGCTTTGAATATATACGATGTGGAAAGACCGATTAAGAAGGAGAGAGCTCTTTTTACATACTATCTGTGTATGTATATGGACGCAAGCATATGTGCGAACATATAGTACATATCATTAAATAGGGCTCATCTTTGTATGAAAGCTACTTTCATATACGTTGCTGGTCTTACTGTACAGTACTGACACCATTGTGTCACTGATATATGCCTTTAATTAACACGACTTCTCGTATGACGCGCGTTACTGAAAGCAAATTATATGGCAAGCAACACACTGAATCTCACTTCCAATACATAATAATGTGTCCCAAATGGCAGTGTACTTTTTTTATCTCTGGCCACAAGTAAACACATGCCGTTGCGTCCCTTTTAATATGCATGCTCTATCCTATGTGACGGCGGAAGCAGCCTCCTATTACGGTAGTAGTAGTACTAGAAGTAAGTATTCCAAGTGTTTTGTACATAGTACGTAGAACCCATGGAAAATGCGCATAGTGTTTACAACACACGTCACATACATACACTTTAAACTTAAGCCATCACGAACTACACACGAGGAGATTCCTTCCAATTCCTCTTGCTTCGGCTTACCTAGATATACAGTACATATACAGCAGAGTAAACTTTCCTCGAAGAAAGGATTTTTCTTTCCCTTAAGCTTTAGTAGGCATAATCAAAAAGAATGATTTTGCACATTAAAGTCCTTGGCTCCAATTTAAGTGAGTCAGTGCCAACCGTTGTTTGCAATTCCCGCCAAGAAAAAGCCCACTATCCAACTACCAGACACTGAAGACATAAAAAACCACTATTGCTGCTAATGCGTGTGATATCCTGATGACATTAGACCCTAATTTTTTAGAGTAATGCGGACAATTTTTATGCGCCTTCATCAGGTCAATTTCCTTCATCTTCTCAACAAAATGGGGCTTCTTTCTCCTGAGTCTACTTGAAGTAGGCTTATCGTGTAAATCCCAGCCATTTACATTTCCCGAGCTTTTTAGAGGATATAATTGACGCCCACCGCTCCCCCACACCAGCACACTTTTCCTGACTTACTCATTAAAAACAGGTTTGGAAAACTTTTGCAAAACGGATAAAGGGAACCCACAGCATGCATGTTGTTGCCCGAAATGCTACTAATTGCAACACTTTGGGACACTCTTTGGGCATTGGTTGGGACTCTAAAAAAGGAAAGGACTTTATTATCAGCAAGTTTTGGAGATAAGGCAATTCAAGGCGAACAACATAAATGGAGCATGACTTGCGTTTTGAATGCGCCTTTTGCCAACTGCTGTCTGTGTGTTAGTATTTTTTGCAACAACACAGGGTCCTATAAAGTGGGATACTCTTTAACAGATACTATTCATTTGCCCTGACCTCACCGCCAAGCTTGCACTTCTTTTCTCACAAGCACAGAGTCTCTTCTTACTACAAAGTACTTTTCATTGTAAAACGTAACACATTGTCATCATCTGGAGCAAAAAAGTGTGAGTCATTCTCTTTGGCATCGCTATAGAAAGCTCTACACAATGCTGTCTTTGCTCGCACTACTATAGTACTATTCTTCTTAAAGAAAAGGCATTTGTTAGAGGTAGCAACTGCGCAGATCATTCAATGCAGCTTAAGCATTGATGCTGATCCTTAGTACGTAACATTTTGGTTGGCCAATTTTAATCTGCAAAGAATCTTTTAATGTTGGCTAATGAAACGGGCAGTGGAACTTTTAGTATGACATTTTTTCATGACCCTCACTTTGTATTTTACAAAGCGAAGCTCTCTGAAGAAAGTGGGCCCTTCAACATACCTTTTGTAGGATCCTTCTCAAAGACCTTCCAGCTTTTGATAATTGTTTCACGAGGCCATTCGACCCAATGCGTGCCAAGTAGCATGAATCGGGACGCAATGCACGTCGGAGACTTTTTTCAAAGAGAATGTCGTGGTTGTAACTCAACCGGTACGACGTAATGAGAATTTTGAAGCCCCAAAAAAGTGAGGACCTTTCCGCTCGTGACCACTTTTGTTGCATTTTCTGTGTATTTGAAGTTTTTCTAACGGGACACCAGAAACTGTTATCGTGCCGGAGTGACGGAAACGTCTTTTTTGTTTCCAGTAGTCATGGCTGATAAGATTACTGCTTAATTTGCGCTCAAAGTGACGGTGATAAAACATCAAGTCGGTAAATGCAGCAGCTGTGAATGTTATACAATTGAGCAGCTTAATAGGGATCTTCAAACACAGGTGCAACTCATAAACCAACTCGGTAAGACAAGGCCCTCTTCTTTATTTTTCCGCGCGTGAAAATGACCGATTTCTAATAGTTGCTATTGCGTGCAAGGCTTGCAATTCATTACTTACTGATGACGTTTTATTGAGTTAAAAAGTTGCCCTGTGCCTTACTCGTGTATATAGTAGTCATGTGTGTAGTAGTAGTAGTAGCCAGCAGATGATTAATAGCTGGCACGAAGTCGATGCATAGTTTTGAAAGCTTCAAGAGGGTTATTAAAAGCCAGCATGCACTTAATGTTGTTTGACAAACTTGGAGAAGTCATGCATTTTTCCTTATCCAAACGTATATTATAGAAGTGGTTGCGGCTCTTGGTTGGTATTATGTCCTTTTTCCCCTGCTTAATTCACCCAATGTACTGTTTTGTGGCGTCAAATTTTCTGTAGCAAATATTGCTCGGATCAGCCGTCTAAATGACTGTGGAGAGTGCTTTGTTCCCCTCTTGGCTATTAACCTCTCTCGCTCAACAACAAAGGCCTAATATAACTTCACAAAGCGTGCCTCCGAATACAGAATGGAAGAGATTAGTATGGCATATTTATAGTAGGAGACCCGTAGGTGACACCTCTTGGGAAAAAAAGAAAAAAAAGACAATCATTGCATTATTGTACAATTGCAATCCATGGTATAGTAGTAGTAATAGTAGCATTGATGTTGTTCATTTTTCCCGAATTTTTTCAAGAACTGACCTTCATCTTGAATTGAGATAAATTGCGAAGAATGGGAAGATGAAAAAGGATCTGTGCACAAGGTTTTGTTGGCAGGATATACGCGCGAAAAAATCTCCGTATTTTTTATTGTCCAAGGTTTGCAGTAAACTGGGTTGCACAACATTGGTGTTAGCACCAAAGTAAAAATCCCCCCATCACCCAAAAATGCAGTTCAAGCTGCGACGCTTTTTATTCGTAGATGTCCATTAGGGACTTTTGGCACTTTTTATAGGCTTAAGGGGAGTATGGAACGATTTTTTGGAGCTGCCAGTGAAAAAAATAGCAGCGCTTTAGGAAAAGAGAAAGAGAAAGGTTTTCCATTCTCTTTCTTTGGCTTGCCATCATCATCAGTAAAGTCACATGCGGTGCCCTCAACACAGTGTTGAATTTTTCCATCACAACAAGAGACTGTTTGCAGTAGTAGCAATAATAAGCCTCGTCGAAACATCGTATAATTACCTTTGAGGGAACAGAGCAACAGTTGGGTATTATATACATGTATAGTGACTACTAAAACAACTGAAACATTCATGACCTGCGTCGGATTGTTGAAACAGGGTGTCAAATATTGATACAACGGTTCTAGGTCGGGCCGCCGCGGTTCCGTACGTCGCAGGTCATTTGATTGCAATTTTTTCCAACCGTTCGTCGCGGTTCTTCTCGTCGCATGGACTGTAGGTCGCCAGGTCTGCTACTCGCGGTTTCATAAGTCGCAACAACTGCTGGTCGCAATGCAAAATCGCCGTGGCGGCGAGCAATACTTTTGGGATCATTTTTTAACCTCTCACAGGCTTCAATTTAGCAGAATAATGGCTTAAGTTGATTAAAAAATGTTTCCTGACCTTCTAACTTTACTGAAAAATATATTTCTACCCCTCACGGGCGCCGGTTCATGTTTTACTACCCCTCACGGCCTCAAAATTGGGTAGGACTATGCTGGTTTAAGTGGATTAAAAAAAACTTTTCCTGACCTAACTTTTCTGCAAAATATTTTTCTTTCCCTCACGGGCTTCAACTTAAAAAAAAACTGCCTAAAGTGGAGAAAAACCTTTTCCTAACCACCTACTACTATGACTGAAAGCATAAAAAACGACCAACAGTACGACGACGTGCAATCCTCGCGACCTGTGGAACCGCGATCTACAGTCCTTGCGACTTACACTCCATGCGACGAGAAGAACCGCGACGAATGGTTGGAAAAAATTGCAATCAAATGACCTGCGACGTACGGAACCGCGACAAATGGGACCGTTACCGATACAACAACGTCAAATGTGTACCGACCACTTGATAGTGGTGTTGCAACGCAAATTAAAGGTGGGATTTCTTTTTATTGCGAGTTTTGTTTAAACCAAGCTTGCACAAAACACATACTATACGTACTCACACATACAAACTCGTGTATAAATAAATGTACTCGCAGAAGCTCTCGAGAGAGAGAAACAAGGGCACGAAGCGTGTCTCCTAAGGGGGATC